>JAMKCH010005911.1:0-82961 GCA_023653785.1 Ophioderma brevispina
GCCTAACTTTTCCAGAAAAAATGTACCTTTGCCGGGGGGGGGGGCTTATTTATTTTGAACTGTTTATGTTAGTAGTGTCGGTGGGTCAATTTATTTTTACCATGAACTTAACTTCATACTATTTTATTCTAAAATGTATGCAACATAATACTATTTAAAGTTTTTCTTCAATAACATAGCCAAGATCTTTTAATTTTACTTGTTGTATTTGTTTTGTTGTCTTGTTTTGATGTTTTCCCTCTTTGTGTTGGTGTTTTGTTTATTGTAAATAACTATTATGGGTCTGTCGGCAGATTTTTTGTTTGTTTTGCGCTAATTTGCATACAAATTTTTGAGTTGGCAGGTTTTTATAGGGTCAGTCGGTTTACGGCAAATATTTTGTTGGCCTAACACACTCACAGAAAAAATATTCACGCTATGTAAATATTGCACACGTTATGTAAGTATTGAACTTTTAATGTAATTAAAACTAAATTAGTTACAATTTTACATAATACCGTAAAATCGTTTACTGTACTGTACAAACGCTATTGGGAAAATGACATGCATTTTGCAATACAAAATCACCTAGCATTGTTTGGGTTAAAATACTACGTGAATAAAAAAAAATGTGCAAGGATTGCAGATGACTTTGACCTTGAAAAAATCACTGAATCATAGATTTGTTGTTGTTTTAATGAAGCAAATCTAATATACTTCCAAGTGTTTAAAAAATGAAAGAAATAGACTGAATATAAGCCAGATATGACAAATGTTGTAAGCACACGTCTTTCCCTCCATTCCAATGGGATTTATATAGTTAAGATATTACGTTAATGTATGATATAGGGGGTATGGCATTATGAAAGTAATGATGATGAAAGCTATTTTGTTTAATTGCTCTACGAATAGCCATAATTTCTTTTTTTGATCTTCAAAAGGAATTTAATGTTCACATAAAATCTCAGTTCACCCAATTTATGCTGATGTGTAAATGAAAATGGTTTTCAACACTACTACTGTAATCCAGGTACAGATACAGGGTATAGATGCACGCTTTGCCAATAAAGGACTAAACTAAGCAACGGGCAGATCTTGTTTCCTTCCTCTGCAACAGGTGAATTGGTGCTGGGATCAGTTGGCGGAATCAGTTATTAATCGGTAGTTGAAATAATCAAGAAAATGTAACATTAAGTTGACAAAGGCATCATGATACTGTACATGTACATTCAAGTTTAATGTAAATCCCATTGGAATGGAGAGAAGGGGGTGTGCTTACAAAACTTGCCATATCTAGCGTATTTTTCAGTCGATTCTTTCATTTTTCCCACACACAAAAGTATAGTAAATGTGTTTTATTATGGAAGAAAGAGAGAAAAGGAAGCACATCGACCCACTTGATTTGATTGCAATTGTTATTCATATTCTCTCATGTGGCCCTTCCGAGGATAATCCTATTCGATTTTCTCGCTCGAGAACATTCGCAGTTCTTGGTTGTTTCTTCATTGCGTAAAGATTCCGGGTCATCGGGAGTCAGCGAATGGTGGCTTACATGAAAACCGATCAACACGCCCGGGGGGTTCTTGGATTTTGGTTGGGAACCCATGCTCGTTCCGAAAAGGAGGGACTAGCTGCAAATGCGGGACTACCGCTGTAGGGGTATCAGATTCACAATAATTGTATATTCACGATAATAAAATTTAGTTGTGATTGTGAATGGTTCAATGATACAAATAGGAAAAGTTAACCTTAATATATCAGCAAAATAACCCTAAGTGTGTATTTTTTCTTGCAGTAGCACAAGTGCCATTTTCTTGTATATTGGCTATTTTAAATGTGTATCTCTTTTCATGTATTGAGAACAGGTCCCGCAAGGGGTATAATCTCACTGCAAATTACATTCAATCAATGTTTATTTGTTCATCATAGAATACAACAAAACCAATATGATAAATAATTATGTAAATATATGCAGTACAGTGAAAAATTAATTGTTACAATATTAATCAAAAATATTTTGCATACAAGTAAAGATGTTTATAATATACTAGTACATTATAAGTGGAATTTCAAAAGAGAGTATGTAACTGGGATAATACTAGTGGAAAATATATTTAAAATAGCACAGTAAGGATGTCATATTACTACTCTACCGTTAAGTGTATTTTCACTGAAAACTAGTATAATTTCACCAAAGCTGGTCCAATTAGGGGCCGGGTATTAAAAAAAATGGTCCCATTAGGGGTCACTTTCAGAACCCCTGGAACGAGCATGGGTTCCCAACGAAAATCCAAGACAGCTCCCCCCGGGTCAAACGTTTAAATGTAGTCGAACTTTCATCCTTTAACTGGGCAGTCTTGGGCAGTAAAGCTGAACGCATAACGATGTACATTAATTTCTTATATAACGAAAACAACAACAAATACACACCGGAGACCGGACCGGAGACATTCGGAACATGTTGTAATTTGCGATATACTTTTACACTTTTACGTGTTCGGACATTGAGTTTTCAAAAAAATTCTACAGTAATGATTGCTCGCCGATCATCGATTGCGGCAGAGGGATAATGATTAAAGGGTCGCTGTTGGATCCCTTTCGTGCTGGTGAATGGATAAACAGATTAAAATCTGATTGTGGAAGTCGATGTGCTTACTTCTATTTCTTTCTTCCATGGTTTTATAAAAACAACAAATCTATGATATAGTTAATGCATTAAAAGTCAACATGCAAAATTGTTGATTCACGAGGTATATGTATAATATAGGTCGTCCAGAGTAATTATACACGTAAAATTAGTTTGAATGTGAAAACATTTAATGTCTTTTGTCTGTTCAACACTTTTGTCTGTTCAACACTAACAATTCAACACTAACTATGAACAGCTACTTACTAATCTCAGCAAAACTAACAAAGATATCTTCCTTGTAGGTGACCTAAACACCAATTTGCTTAACTACTCTAACAGTCCAGCTATCAATGATTTTATCAATAAAGCACTTGCTAACTCCTACATTCCCCAAATAAATCGCCCAACCAGAATAACCCATAACACCGCAAGACTTATTGATAACATTGTCACGAACGCAACCAACATAAATGCAATTCCAGGTATCCTCGTCACAGACATCACCGAGCACTTCCCCATATTTTATATCACTCCAACTAAAAACAAACAAGCTCCCAAAATAACTGTCTACAGACGTGACTACAGAGAACATAACATCCGCGATTTTAATCGTAAACTTAGTACTGAAACCTGACACAACACATTTCACCCAAATAGATCCACCACATGCCTACAACCACTTCATCACAACATAAGTTAACCATTATGAAAACTCTTTTCCACTACAGAAGAAGGGTCCTCAAAAACCACACCCGCAAACAGCCATGGATAACAATGGAATTAATCAAAAATCAATTAAACCCTAAAACGACATTACTAAAAACAAACCCCAGCAAAACAGAAATATTCACAATACAAAAACAAACTCACACATTCGTCAAGCACCGAAAACATACAACACTGAATAGCTTAACACTCCATTTCATGCCCCTCTTACTAACACATTCAAAACTCAATTTTTCTTTCCCCCATTCCCAGTCGATAAATCCGAGTTGCATCAACCTAATAAAACCTGGTAAAACACATGCTGGCCCTGATGGCATTGACCTAGGTATTGTAACAAAATGTTTCGAACACATCAGCTCACCTCTTATGTATCGTCCTTTTCACTTTTCTAAACAAAGCATAACATTCTTGTTTGATGCACATTTCGGTTCGGCCCAAGCTTTCCACATATGGCAATCCTTTGAACTAAAACAACTCATCTGAATATACAAACTTAAAACAAATATCACACCATGGGAATCTTTCTGGCCCTCTCCAAGGGCATTCGAACCACAATTGCCATAACAACAATAGTCTTCTTCATAAGCTTCAGTACTATTTGTGTTCGTGGTGTTTGCCTTCTGGACTGGTTCAGAAGGTTATCTCACAGACCGCACTCAATCTGTATACGCCCATTTAACACAATCACCTATCTTGCCGAAATTACAGGGGAGTTCCCCAAGGCTCCATACTAGGCCCGCTACTCTTCATTATCTACATGAATGATATCACAACTAATATCTAACACACTCAAACTATCTTATTTGCAAGATTACAACCAAATCATTCCTCCTCAGGACCCACCTTAAAAAACTCGCTTATTCGAAACATGACACCATGAACTTAAAAAAATCACGGACTGGTTCCGTGCAAACACACTTATCTCGACACATATCAAAACTCACTACATGCTATTCTCTACTCAACCAATACAAATCACAATTATACAGTCACCATTGACAACCAGCCGCCTCTCGGCAGTTCATACCACTCAAGTTCTGGTTATCACCTTTGATGATAAACTCACATGGACACACAGCACAATCAACACTCCATCATTATCAGACCTCACACACGCAACAGGTACATTAACCAGAGCAAGACGCACCGGTCCCATCCCACATACTAAAACATGTACTAAACAACTGTCTCTAACACCATTCTTACCACAATATTATCTGGGTCCTCAACTTCAATCTCGACTAAATCACTCAACACCTACTCAGAAATGGGCTATCGGCACGATCACCAACTCACCCTACAGACTCACACCTTACCCATTATTTCATTCCTCTCATACACTAAAATAGCTGGCATTAACATAACTCCAAGCGCACTTTTCAGACATGACTATCACATAATAATCTACTTTAACTTTAAACACTACATGTATATACAGGACAAATCGGGCAAATACCTTAACCACCACACGCGCAACCACACCGCCCCAACCCAGCTTTCCCATACCCCTTCACCGGCCAACCACACACCGACCCCGGTCTCGCGCCCCCTCCCCCCATCCGCCCACCGCGCCAGACAATTACAAACACAGACAGCTCTGACCATGCCATCCTTCCCACCACTGCCCAAAACCCCCCAAGAAACGCCATATCTGTCATGGGGCCAAACCTGGACCGATCTTCCGAAACAATCACATCTATCCAAACACGAACACATTTAAATTACGCCTCAAGCAGTGTGTACATTGACACGTACAATTGATCGTGTGGATCAAAGTTTCCCTCATCTTCTTCTTATATCCGCTACTCATTCTGTTTGATCTGTGTAGTGTTGCTGGTATGTTTCTCCTCTCGTTTGTCTTAGTCATGTGAACGTTTGTCTTTAAAAGATTTCTCTTCTTAGTCAACATCGGTCATCTTGTTCTCATTTACCTCCATATTTGTATTTCAATTCGTTTTTATATCCCTCCTTCAAAGCACCGTGACTGTTTTCACCTGGAGATTAAGTATGTACACTATTGATGTATATGCGCTTATTAGTTAACTACCGTAAGTAAGGGCTTCCATTAATTATAGCTCTTCGAGTTGCACATTGGAGGTATAGACATGTTTTTCTTTTTCATTGTTCTTTTCGAATATTATCACACTGTATCTGCTCCTTTTGTATATGTAAAATGTTGTAATCTTATGTCTTGGGAATAATTGAATATGGAATGACTATTAATATGAAGTGTTTGGATTTTGTGATACAAAATTTAGACATTTATGACAAGAAGTCCCAATTGTTGGTGATAAGATGTTTAAAAAGAGCAAAAAAAAACCTTATAGGGGGCTTAAGTCTACTTTTCCTAAAAAGTCCAAATGTTTTGTAAACATTACACTCCTAACATTCATGCGTACGGCCTGGTTGTATACTAATGTGGTGTGGCTTTATAACTATTCACACGTGTTGCTAAATTTCGTGTAAAAGATCTAACGGCGATGTTATGTCATACAGTGGGCTATATGATTAAATAATAATATATAATACTAATAAAATGTGATTTTACGCGCGCCATATCCACGTAAATAGTGCTCAGTGCGATGTGATGCGGCAGCCATGAAAGGCGCGCAGCACATCAGAGAAACCATAATACCAGAAGAGATTTATGCAAAGAAGCTCGATTTTGAAAGCCGGAGGAAACTGGAGTACACGGAGAAAACCTGCGGGAAGGAGTATGGATCGAGAAACCAAAGTCACATAAAGCCACCGAGAACTAGCCCCAACCGGGGATCGAACCCGGGACCTCATTGGTGAAAGGCGAGGGAAGACACGCTACGCCAACCTGTTTCTAGACCTATAGAAGGTCTATTTTGATTGGTTACTCAGACGTTGCATCATGCTATATCATGTAATGAGCCAATCAGAAATATTGTAAGAAAGATGGTAGGCCCCAGGGGGTTAAAGAGTGAGTCCAGCCAAGAAAGCTAATTAAATATACTGAACTCTCTACAATCACTTCAGGTATTTTAATAGACATTTAGATATTGCACGTAATGTTGATTTTGCTTATAATAAGCTAAATTTCATTGCAAATTTTAAATCACCACTACGTACACATCAGGTATAGACCTATTCAATATGACGTCAGCCACCAGACATGTTGGTGGACAAGATGCATACATTCCAGGACAACAATACATTAAGCTGTCAATCGATCCGTGTTTAGCGATTGCACAGGGATCATTGACAGGTGAATGTATTGTAGGACTGGAATGCGTCTATCTTGTCCACCAACATGGCTGGCTTTGAATACGGTCTATTGCATCTGTCAGATCAATACCATTGTCTAATTCTACACCTGTCCAAATACAGGACAAGTGCACTATGAATGGCGGTATTCCACAATAGATTTACCAATGTATATAAGTCATTTAAATATGTTGTGTTATTACAATGAATAGCAGAATGACCGTGAGGGTCGTTGTAAAGACCAGTTAACATCCTACGTCACTTTCTTTTGTTGACTGCCAATCCACGCCTGCCAATCGTTATGGCCCATAGTATTAAAACTCTAACAGATACAATTGCCCAGTGTGTAACAGTCAGGCCGACCTAGTTCAAGATACCAGGCCCTAACATGTTTACAAACATTGCTGTTAACTCGTCTATAGTGCCATGCCGCTTGCCGCTTTGATGATGAAATTTACGTCATTAGGTAATCATGTCAGAATCGCTAGCGGTAACCCAAGTCAAGCCAATAAATCGATCTCCCTGTCGCTCGTGCTGCCGCATTGCCCAGAGCGGCAAATCGCATTGTGTTGCGGTAGCGCCGCTTGACTATAATAGCACGATCCTACAAGCGGTGTACACCAGTATGACACTATGTATCACCTTAATCCAACGTAGAGAAGAAAATAATGAGATAACAAAATGTTTGGAGACAACTTGTTGCAATTCGGACGAACCCTTCACAATAATGTAGAAAAGTCACACCTGCTTTGGATTTGGGTGCAGGTAACGACCAAGAATACCTATATGACTCAATAAACTCGTTATTAAAATACATGGTATTAGCCGGTCGTCTTAAACGAGTTTTCTGATTAGCGGGTCTTACATACAAAACTATTTTATTCAATGTTCATTTACATATTCCTTGCGACCTCCGGTAACATCAGTTGGTGTCTTATGTTCTTGATAAGCGTAGCTATAGTTTTCACCCGCTGCGTCGTCATTGTCGATAACAGTTCGCTCTGTAATGGTATAATTGATACACGGTATTAAGGATTAACTGATATAACATGGGATGTATTATACATAGTGACGGATGCTAATCCGAGTATGAAAAAGTTTTTGAGAAAATCAACTTCAGAGTCAGCATGCATTACAATAATTAAAACTCAATGCACAAATTAGATCAGCATTTAAAAATTGATAAACAGGATAAAATTCAATGATGAAGTCGTCCGTCAAAAGTGCAATACGCGTGTTTTTATACTAACGGACGTTGAGTTCGTGGTTTAATTGAGCAATTTGAAAAATCAATATGTAGTAAATTTCCTGTAATAATAGTATAAATCATTTTATTTCAGAAGGGTTTCCAAAAAGTAAGTTCCCTTCTAATTTAAAGATATTTTGTTGCCTAACTTCATAGAACTCAACATTTAGAATTTTTTTTTTTTTATTTTTTTGGAAGAGAAGAAACATTTGGCTCTACAACAGAAGTTGTTGCTATTCCAACATGTCCAAAAACAACTTTTAGTTTCATCACACACTCCTCTTTAAAAAAAATACGTTTTCGGAAAAGTGACATTTTGCAGTATTCAAAGGTCTGCGTCACCAAATTATCGATTAACAATAATGACTCCATTTCCTTCCTTTCTATTCATTGAAGTCTTAACGCATAGGCAAACAAATAAATAAGAAAAATATGCAGAAAAAGAAACAAAAAAAAAAAAAAAAAAAAAAAAAAAAAAAAAAAAAAAAAAAAAAAAAAAAAAAAAAAAAAAAAAAAAAAAAAAAAAAAAAAAAAAAAAAAAAAAAAAAAAAAAAAAAAAAAAAAAAAAAAAAAAAAAAAAAAAAAAAAAAAAAAAAAAACTTCCCGACTGCACAAGACTGCATTTTTTTTTCAAAATCGGCTACAGTCTTGTTCAAACGTGCAAAATTTACTATTTTTTTCCCGACCATGGATGATTAGTCTGCGAGTTTCCCCGTCGTCAACGAGACAAGGGATGTTGAAACGCCGAGCAGTAGGCGCCCGCATCATGGAATCAAAAAAATCCAGCATGTTTAATTGGCGACGCCACTTGTTCAGTCCCCGATTAGTCGCCGACCTTGAAACGACGGCACAAGTTGTGACATGTCGCTGTCAAGACTGCTCGTCGATTGGTCGCCCTGTGTGGCGACCGCCAAGAAAGGCCCGTCACATAAGACCACCGCGACCGACCCAACCTCTTTCCCAACTACACAGACCACATTTTCTTTCAAATCGGCCTGCATTCTTGTTCAAAATTGCAAGACAAGAGATGCTCAATCGCCGAGCATTAGGTCGATCAAGGCAGGTCCTTGTTCCAGTCTCAATCAGTCCTTATACCTTTACCACGGACAGCACAAATGTTTGCTAGCTCAAGACTGCATGTCGGCGACTCATCTTCTGATTCGCGAGTTTAGTCGCCGAGTCAACATATCCAGTTGGCTGCATTTTCTCTCCTGCTTAGACGACTCATTGCCGATCACTTTTCCACTGCACACAACCACCATGATGCGCACACAACCATCGGCTACCGCTTCCAACCCGCTCATGTGTTCAAGCGGACCTTCCCAGATTCCAAAACCCGCACGATTTTTTAAGCTGGCAAGAAAAAATCGTGCGGGTTTTTTTTCAAATTTGCCCGTGTCTCCCACCACACAAGACTGCAGAGGACTGTATAGGACAGTCCCAGACTTGCCAAAACTACACCTGAAAAAGGAAATTACTCACGATTTTCGAAAATTGGCCATCGGCAACCAGTCTGGAAGCAGAGTGGTTTTCTAGCAAAAAATCAGCCTTACAATCATCATTATTAAGTCGATAGTGCTATCGTGCTATTTACTTGATATGAAGAGCCTGACATTTCCTTACATTCCTACAAGTTCAGTAAAGTAGATAAGTCATAATTTTCACCAAAATCGTGCACTTCTGGACAAAAGCATGAAACTTGTGGCACAAACCTTCCTTGGGTATGTAAAGCATTTCAGACAGGGGTGCCCAAAAATTCGACCACAATATTGACGTCATAGGCCCACGCCCTTTTTTGTACATATTTCGTAGTAATGTAAATTATTACTTTCAATATCATATCACGTTTGGTATCAAATTAAAGCTTGAGACTGTAGAGTGCTAAAATGATCTAAATATTTGAATATTTTGGTAAGCAGAGGTCAGTTTGGGCTCATTAAAGTCACACGATACCATTGGCCAGTATTGTGCCTGATACGCGTAGTTAAAGCTTGGTGTCAAAGTGTCAAATCGAAATGTGATTCCATTGGTCACTCCTATGGGTTTATGTTGAGAAAATTGCATATTGGAAGCACCACCGACTTTACTCCATAATAATGTCCATAACCACGCCCCTTGTATTATAGTATGGCACACAGTAATTGTAACTTGATGTTTCATGTATAAATTGCCATTTAAATATACAATTATATTCACTTGCGATTTTTTTCAGGTTATTGTAGGCCAGTAAAAATTAGGAAAATATAATGACTAATAACTAATTGAAACATATCTATTTCTCCAGATTGTATTGGTAAAACCTTTAAGACAACGTATCAAATCATAGTAGTAGAATATAGATGGTGGGCAAGGTTTTATACAGGGTCAAATATTGATGGTCGAAATGATTAAAAAGGTATATATTCCCTATCTGGAAGTAGTACTTTAATGCTTTGAGGCAAATAGGTCAAAGTAACAATGGGAAAAAATTTTAGATTTACCCGTTTGTTATAAATATTCTGTCTACTCACTGGTATAGGAGCCCAATGTCTTGTGCACCATATATGATATTTTGTTACATAATTAGAATGCAATGTGACTTGGGGGCTATGTGGGTCACTTACTATAACTCTAATTCTATATTGAACGGTCCAACTAAAATCTATATGGCAATTTAGTATCTAGTGTGACCACAACGAACCAATTTTAAACCAGTTTGGAGCAAAATTGGACAATTTTTACCTAGGATGAACCCTTGAACTGTTAGTGCCTATTGTAATAAAACTCTAGATCACAGATACTGTCGAACTATACCTTATTCATTCGAACCATTCCAAATTTTTAACCCCTGTACAAACTTTTACCCCTTATTTTCCTGCAAATTCCACATTGTCGATTTTGTTTAATTTTAGTACTGTTAGTCATTTGCGTATATTAACACTAAACTATAAATCCCCCGAATGTTTATATATTGCTGTTTTTTGGTAATCTTTGTGAAAGCTGTTGTTTTAGTGGAAGTTTAATACTACGTAATTAAAGCTTATTATTGCTTGCCAGGGATTTATAACAATAGATCAATACATGGTTAATGTTTTGTACCAGGGTTGATTGTTGTCGATTTTAAGTCCGGTCAGTTGGGACTTGGACTGGAAAAATAGCTAAAAATTTCTTCAAATCATGTCAAATGGCACATGGCATTCCATCTTAAGTTTTGTTCATTTCAACCACAACAACAACAAAAATAAAATAAAATAAAAACAATATAAAAAATGAATAAATAAATATTAAATAAATAAATTTAAACAAAATTAATAACATTTTAAAAGTTAATAGCTTTGAGTTCCAAGATTCAAAACCTATTGATACAGGGAGTTTTAGAGTAAAGGTAAGTCCATCAAATAAAATATATACCGTGTTCCCCAAAAAAAAACCGCACCACTTGGTGCGCAGGGCCCATAAGTTTTGAACAAAATCACGTTACTTCCTTATCCTTTAGTTGTAAGGTAATATGGACTATTCGCTACTTCCCCTGAAAAGTTCATAGGTAGAGTCCATATTTTTTAAGACTATGTCCCCAGAAATCAAGTAACCTGCGGGACCCATTTAACCAAATGAGGCGCTATTAACTAGCAAATACGGCACTTTACGTTTGTGCGCCCAGAACCAACAATATGATCGGTATAATCTCAAGTCCCAACCCTCCCTCCACCTTTCCCTCCCCCTTTTATAGACAGGTGCTGCAACAAATATTAGCATAGGAATGTTCCATTGTACTACAACTAGAACATGCATTTTAACACACTTAAAAAGCTTTAAAATCGTAATTAATAATGTATGATCAACAAACTCTTGTATTGTCCCAAATAAGACTGCATTGGATTAGAGCTAATCATTCATCATCATTTTGTTGACGAGACACAAAGAAGTTATCTAACCCAAAATTTAATGACAAATAATAATCTGATATTGTTATTGAGTTTTGTGTTTGAAAACAAGTTGAGAATGTAAGCATTATTTTCGGTAACAGCAAGTTCCAGCCAAAACAACCAAAAACACGCATTTATCATTTTATGTAATGTTGAGTTTGTCTATGACTTAGAATAGTTTTATATCTTCATGAAACATATTTTACACCATAAATTATGTTTTATTTATTATCAGTTAAATAATAATTTATTTAAATGCAGTCATTTGACCCAGTAGAAGTCGTTCTGCAAGAAATTTGGGCAAGTAAACTGTGACTGCAATCATATTGTACTTTGCCATTCGTCTTCATTGCCATCTTGTGGTTAACCATCTCCTCATTTTTGTAAAACGGTTCTTCGGGTTACTGATTGTTTGGGTCATATCTTAAAAACTAATTGACTCTGCCT
Source organism: Ophioderma brevispina (assembly GCA_023653785.1). Lineage (NCBI taxonomy): Eukaryota > Metazoa > Echinodermata > Ophiuroidea > Amphilepidida > Ophiodermatidae > Ophioderma > Ophioderma brevispina. The sequence continues at coordinate 12,164 of JAMKCH010005911.1, forward strand.
TTATGAACTTTTCAGGAATCTTATTCTAACATGCCCATCTTCCCTTACAACAAAGCATACGTAGTCATGTGCTTTTGTTCAAAACTTCCACCAAGTGGTGCGTTTTTTTTTGGGACACACGGTATATAATTATATCAAGTAAAAAATAAGATAATAGTAATAATACAAAAAAGACGTACACAAGATGATGGTCAAACATAAGAAAAGTCAATCTACTGGACGTTCCTGTCCAAAAAAAGCTTGTATTATTTGTTCAAAATTATCTGGAAATTTGCAGTTTAATGAACACAATAACGTTGGATAAAATGAGGATGGTGTCAGGATTTCTACAAGATACCCATATATTGGGTAGGATTTCTGGAAGCGACCTTGTAAAGTTGAGCCCAAATACCATTTGACCTGACACTTTATCGAAACTGCTACAGAAGTACCCAACAAACTAGTTCACAGAATACCGCCATTAAGTATTAGTTAAAGGATCAGAAGCAGGACATTATCAGAAATAAACGGGGGCTCGACTTGCAAGCGACTAACGGGCTTACCACGCCTGAACAAGACACATTATTCTGATAATGTCCTACTTCTTATTCTTTAATTGACACACACGTCGAGCGAAAAAGAAAGCTAAACCTTAAGAATATGTTAAAATAATGCGTTTTCCATACATTTTCATGATACTTAGCAATGATTTAATTCATTTTTTTACAAATAAAAACACTTTAATGCCCACGTTTGCTTATATGGTCGTTGTAAAAGTCTAGACTTTATTGAACGGATCATTCACAATAGGGGTAACAAATAATGACTCGAGCTTTTGAGAAAGGGATAATCGGATTTCAAGGTTCAAAACCAACTGAAATAGGCTCAAATTTAAACTGGAAGATCTTTTTAATGTTTTACGCCCTCAACGACTTGTTTTGTATAGAGCTAAGTATTTTGTAATCCCCTGCAAGCATAAGCAGTTCCTCATAGTAATGGTCAATGGAGTGTAACAGTGCAGTCAGTGGTTTGTTGTGCAATTTGGTCGTTGTCGGTCTTTGATTTGAAGACGATTTTTGATGATGAATACTTAATTATAGCAAGTCAAGACACCATGATCGTTTTGTGGAGACGTAAAAGGTCGTAAGCTTGACTGTGTCTTTTAAACATCTCCTCTTTTGTAATGATTGATATATTTAGCATATATTTGGCAAATTCCGCGCTCATTATTGGTGGAATTCACCTTTGACCAGTAAACTTGTCATTCGTTGACACTACAGTATTTTTAATATTTTGAATACCAGTCCCCTGCTTGCGACACATATCACATAAGTATACTGTGGCATCAGCTTGGAGCCAAATTTTTTGTTTGTCTCTTTCTATGTATTTATAATTGCAAATTTATATATTTAGCATTTGCAGATTCCCGCCATTGTTGGTGTCCCCTAACATTAATATTCTAAATTTATTCAAATCTTGACAGTAATCATGTCTCTGTAATTGACCTTTGACCCGTAAAAATACCATTCCATACGACACTACAGAATTGTATTTTTTAATACAGTCCTGCTTGTTACACCATATGAACAGTATCGCTGTGGCATTCAGTCCTGACAACTTAAGTTTGTCTCATTTCTATCTGTTTTTTGATTACAACATATTTTGATCATGGGCAGTGTCCATAATCGATTAATCATTTAAATATCCCTTTAATTCTTGATAATGTGTCAGCTCCTGACCACTTTATCAAAATAAGGGTCCGTGGCAACGAACTTTACAAAAGAAAAAAAATGGAATACCCTATGAATAGAAGAGGGCTAGACGAGTATAACAGGATAAATACTTGAAGCACAGCATTTCTTCTATGTTCAAAACTGTAGAAAAGCACGTCAGAACTCTGCACATAATGAATTAAATCTCTTAAAAAAAAGCAATTATCGACAAACAAAAACAATGAAGAGCAGATTTTGAGTTCCTGGGTGACTGTGGCAACATTCTTGGTGGATCTTGTCGTGTAAGAGCCGATATTTGCCGTGTCTGAAACTTCTAATTCAATTCTGAAGCTGCACATGACAAGGACCTGGCGCAACCATCAAGTCTCAGCACGTTATACTTGGGCAAAGCTGGAACGGAATGCTTTGCAGTTTTTCTCACAATACTTGATGGATCCTTTTTCTGGATTTGAAGAGTGTAGATGATGTACCTTGGTCAGCGGGCAATTATTCACCACCAACCGGTGTAGGGCTACAGGCTTCATTGTCATCGAAATACATTGAAAAGACGAGTATTGGGCTTTTGAGTGAGTACTACCGTATGTTACACACTTCATTGCATAAAGGGACATCTTGAACATGTGCAAAGAGCCCACCTTCAATACTGTGAATATCATTTTCTTGATTTCATATAGTTTTCTTGATGGTGATATTGATGTGTCACATCGCTATCACTAGACTTCGTGCTATACCAGGGTGGCAGGGAAGCACAGCACCCTGGTTTTCTTTGGCAGGAACCGATATGGATTTCAATTCCGTGGCATAAAATGGGTTTCCTGAAATTTCAGAGGGGATTTTGAGAAATTCTGGGGTTATCAAAAAAGGCTATGATAAAGTTCTCCGCATGTCCATCACAATGCTCTCAGCTCTTAGCTCTGTTGGAACTGCTAGCTACTACTCAAGATGTTGACAACTCCTGAAAGCTATTGTAGACCTTAGCTACATGAAATATCCAAGTAGAGAACTGCTGAAGTAGGCTGCATGAAATTTACCTCTATGCCAGTGAACTGCAGGTGGCTCACCACTCGCCACAGGATTTTTTTGCTCTGGATTTTGTGTGCCTGTCATGGAAAAGGCCCGTTACTGGAGACCCAGAACTTCTAATTATTCAGGTTTTTTTAATTTTGACATTGTATTTGAAGTAGACTCTACAGAAGTATTAGACCTGAAATTTCAATTCCAATCACATTCTTGGTTGGCGTGACCGGTCAAGATCCCCCTCCCCCCCCCGGACGTACACACAAAGTGTACTTTTTGATTTACTCATGTTTTTTTAACAGAAGAACTTTGATTTTTTTTAAAACTTTTTAGATTTTTAACAGATCTGTACATATCAGGGCGATTAAGCTGAAGAAAAAAAAAAAGATAAAATCAAGCTGTTATCTTTAGGGTTAAATTTCCCAATGATAACCGTTGTGGACGTACGTTGCAGAAATGTTTCAATTTGTTACATCCACCCCCCCCCCCCCCCCCCCCCCCCCCCTCACGACGAAATGCATCATTTCTTATAATGAACACAGATTCTTAAAAGACAAGCGTTTAAATCAAAGAAGTTAGCATCACTTAAATTTGGCATTCTGTTTTAAATAACATCAAAAGTATATGAGGTGCTTGAATAGTGCCATTTTGGGAATGTACGGCAGCAGCATGTCACTTTTTTGTACTATCCAACACAATCTAATTTGTGAAATTGAATATGCCTATTTGTTCATGAAACTGCCCAGTGAATTCTTTACCCTATGATATGAACAAAAATCAAGTTAGTTTGGATGATTTTTATTTTTTACAATGTCAAATTTGTTGACATAATTACGGAACAGCCCTTTATTGTATGCACGTCATGTGGTGAATTTGATACCAAAATTTGGTGAAATTTAATATCAAATGACCCCAATGACCTTTACTGACCTATACTGACCCCAACTGCTACGTACCCTACTAAAAGTTCTTTAAGACAATTTTTATGTTCCAGGCTTTAATTTGATAACACACATGATAGGTTTCTGAGGACTTTCCATTTTGACATAATTAAGCAATATGCAAAAAAGGGGGCGGGGCATATGACGTCATTAATGAGGTCCGATTTTTGGGCACCCCTTCTAAGTTTGCTTTGTGCACCCCAAGGAATGTCTGTGCCAAGTTTCATGCTTTTGTCCAGAAGTGCACGATGTTTATGGTTATCTACTACACTAATCGTGGGAAACAAACTTTCGGTTTTTATGGTAGAAGCGATTATTCTTTTCAATACAGTGGTAATGTTGATAGTTATAACCATTTATGTAACTGTCAATTGTCATTTTACGCTCCTTTTCATGCACAAACATCCACCGGGGCACAGGTAAAATACAGGATGATCCCAAAGTGATGGATGGGGTCGTTGCCGCGAGAGAAGTACCAACATGCCTAGTACCAATGGATACCTATGGTCCTTTTCTTTTTCATTGATTCCATATGAGTACCAACATGCCTAGAATTACGCCTGAATTATGTCATAAAACTGTCAATTTCCATATTACACAGTGTAGAATTCATTTTTTTCCACAAAAAGTTGGGAATATCAGATTTCCACGCGGTTTTTGGCTCTACTTGATGGGAAATAACTAGTTTTATATACTCAGAGCATTTTAATGCTATAATATAATCTTTTCGAAGCACTAAAATTGCGAAATATCAAATTTCCACGCTATACCCAGCATTGTCATACTTTCCTCAACTTATGACGTCATAGTGACGTCATAATTCGCATGTTTGCACTTATTTCAATACCAATGGAAATAAGAAACTCTAAGCTATCCTGTGGTATCAAATATATGGGATTCGGATAACCAGTGGCAACCACGCCCCGTTCGGGAGGTTTGTTACAAAAATAGCTCAGGTAGACGAGGGTTAAGCTACTGAAATTTTTCGCTCATGCTGTTCGGGGACATGTTCTGCTTATTTGGTTCAAATAATCAGCTTTCTGGCACTTCCGTGTAACAAATATGAGAGTCCACCATGGTAGAGTTCATAGCATGGGCGTTATACGTATACGGAATAAACCGTGATCTTGTAGATGAAGCTATTTGGTACAGTGCTCAAACAAATGCTGAAAACAGCACACAGTGGGAAAACACAATAAACACAAGGGCGATGGGACGCTCAGGCACACAGACACTGTATTTCTTGATACCTCTCAAATTGAGAAACGACCACAATAGCAAGGCGCCCCTTCAATTTCTATTCCTGAAGGAATGTACCTGCTGCTATGTCAGTTAAATATAGACGATGTGACATCTGTTTATAAGCCGGATGAGACCAGCGATGACCATTGCACATTGCGCAATTGCGTTTTCCTCACTTGGCGTAGTTTGTAAAGCTTGGCGTAATTTATAAAGCTTGGCGCAATTTATAAAGCTTGGCGTAATTTGTAAAGCTTGGCGTAATTTGTAAAGCTTGGCGTAGTTTGTCTACCATGTACTAGTTAGCATTGGCAGGCTCTTCGGTTCGATTCTCAACAAGTACTCCTTTCAGGAGATGTTCCTTCTATATCAATTCTTTTCATTTAAAGATGCATCTTCCAATTGTCTTTGGGACCCCCTGACCTACCCGGAAGTACACAGTTCAAAATTAATACGTCCCCCCGACAAAGGTACATTTTTCTGGAAAAGTTAGGCTCTTTAACCTGTTACAAAAACATAAACTGTACACTGCAATGTTACACATTTAATGTGCAAAACAAATCACACAACAGTTAACCTTCTCCCTGAAATTTAAACGTCATTTATTAAATTTGAAGACCAATTAAAAATTACACTTTCGTGCATTGGGATTTTACAATAGAGAAAATCCCGGAGAGAAGTACCAATATGTCTAGTACAACACAGGAATACCACAGACACTTGATATTGGTACCAATGGATAGCTATAGTCATCTTCTTTCCTTTGCTACCAAAATACAGTGTACTATGGGAATTGACAGTTTTGCTGACATAAGAACTTTAGAACGTCATTCTGACGTAAATCTACGCATGTTGGTACTCATTTTGCTAGCAATGGAAAGAAGATGACCATAGCCGTCCATCGGTACCAAAATCAAGTGTCTGTGGTATCCATGAGTTATACTAAACATGTTAGTACTACTCTCCTAGATTTTCTCTATTGTGAAATCCCAATGCACGAAAGTGTCATTTTTAATTCGTCATCAAATTTAATAAATGACGCCATTTCAGGGAGAAGGTTAACTGTTGTGTGATTTTTTTTGCACATTAAATGCGTAACATTGCAGTGTACATTTTACATTTTGTAACAGGTTAAGGAGCCTAATTTCTCCATAAAATGTACCTTTGTCAGGGGGACGGGGACTTATTAATTTTGAACTGTTTAGTATCAATTTTGATATCAGATAAAAGGCTGTATTTTTGTCAATTTCGTACTGAATAGCTTGAATATCCTTCCCAAAATAGAAACAAAGAACTGTCGTTTTAAACAATTTGGTTCCAAGGAAGGGGTGGTAAACCATTCGGTAGACGAAGGTTAAACCTGCTGTGATTTACTGCTATAAATACATATGAGAGACCATCCTTTAACAAAATTGTTACTTGAATTGCATGCTTTGTGTAGATTAACATGGTAACCATATACTTATGCAATCTTTGCGTACCAGGTATTTCATAATAATTATCTGAATCCACTGGCGTAAGGTAGTACGAATCGTAACCTTGAAGTTTTGTATCCTTTGGGACAGACGGTACGTTGGTTGACTCCTGCTCTTTCGCAGAGGTTTTCCTGCACTTTTGAAGTATCCTGAATAGGGATAATAATAATAATAATTACTTTAAATGATGATTAAGGGGGAAATTAATTATTCATAAGACTATAATGAGCTCTTATTATTTAACTCATATTCATATCCTTTGTTATTCTAGAGGATTACCATTAATTACTTTAAATGATGATTAAGGGGGAAATTAATTATTCATAAGACTATAATGAGCTCTTATTATTTAACTCATATTCATATCCTTTGTTATTCTAGAGGATTACCATTAATTTGCATAAATTAATGTTAATATCATTTGTTATCAAAAACGGAATAAACTGTAATATTGTGGGTTAGGGGGATTTTTTGCACGAAATTTATACCAAATGTGAAGGGTCATAAGACAACCACAAATCAGCACTAAAAATAAATTTGTTATTTGGGCTGCAAAGTAGTGGCAAAACATTGTTTTCAAAACACGCGAAATTTGGGCAAAATACATAAAACCTGCAGTTTTATGGAATCCTGTATTTTTACGGGTGCTGCAAAATACACGTCATTTTCCCATAGAGTTTGTATATGGAACCTCACTAATTAACTCATTAACGGTTTGGCCGATTTTATTTTTTTTGTATGAAAAGAAGCGCATTTAAAAGTCAGACAAAACATAATCGACGAAAAAAATCCCACGTGTACAGCAGCCAGCGCAAAAAAAAAAAAATGGGGTCCATAGGGATCCCCCTCCCACGGTCACTTAAGTATTGAAGCCATTTTCTATTCATAACAAAGGTGAAGTTTGGAATTTCCAAGTAGACAAGGATGTTTTTTTCCTGGAGATGGCCAGCGCACATAAGTGTTAAAAAAATCCATGTGCACTTGGCCGGATTCGAACCGGACACCTCCGTATTACTATCACGGCGCTTTTATCAAATAAGCTAAGAAGCCATGGTTGGTAGAGAAGCAATAGATTTATCTACAAGTACAAAAATTCCGAAAGGTGTCTCTCACTTTCATATTAAGTAGCATCAGAACGATATATTTACATATATTCCATATTCACATTTTGAAGTTTTAACTACTTAGTTCTCCAGGTAGACAAGGATGGGCTTTCATTAATCTTTCCTTGGAGATGGCCATGGAACTAAATATGAGCATAAAGTCTCTGTTCTGGCCTTGGCTGGTAGAGTGCCATCTGGATATTATAGTTCAGCTCTTTCACGATTATTCTTTGGGGGATCATCTCCCCTATCCATCGACCTTGACGGCATACCCTACCCCACCCCCACCCCCACAGTAAAAGTGATGCCTTCATCTCCAGGTTCAGCGATTTCAAGATACAGCCGTCAACGAGAACACACAACTCCAGTTATCTACCAACTGCATTGGCTTCCAGTTAAATAGAGGGCAGCTTTTAAGATTCTGCTTCTCACCTACAAGGGCATCCACGACATTTCACCTGTCTATCTTAAATCTCATCCAGCCGTATTTACTACCGATACACTTGAGGCCATCTTATTGATGCCAGCTGAGTACTCCAGTCATCGCATCAACCCTCCTATGGTCTCCCCTGTCAGTAACTTCTCACCAGTGAAGCCATTCTCTACAATATCCAACACTGTTTATTCCATAACAAAACTTCCCATATCATGACTAAAGCCCAGCGCAGAGGTTTTCTAAGGTCTGCCATGACTAATAGCTTCATTGAATGTGGAGATTTTTTCTAATGCAAAAAGGTAACATCATTGCTGACATGTGTAACAATCTACAATGCGATGTCCTCTGTCTGCAGGAAACCCAGAGAGGAACTGACAGTCATCGTCCAACCATACCAGGAATGGTCCTTACCATCGGCAGTATGGAAGTGCTATATATGTGAAAACAGGCACCGTTGTAGAAGCAACCTTAATGTCTGCTAATAACATCATCCAAGTTCTCGCAATTGAGCTCAGCTCTGTCTTAGTTACATCAGTCTACAGATCTCCATCCGTAGACTTCAAGCACCCTCAATTCAATCTCGGAAATTTCACCAAACCTCATTTCTTCATTGGCGATTTCAACAGCCATAGTACCCAATGGGGCTACAATGAAACCAATGAAGACGGACAATGTGTCGAAGAATGATTAGACAGTCAACATCTACGTCTCCTTCACGACCCTAAGCTATGCCATAATTTTATAGTGCCCGTTGGAAGAGAGGTTACAACCCCGATCTAGCTATTGTTAGCAAAAAACATCTCTAAGCTGTGTAGCAAGATTGTTCTTGATCCTGTCCCACAAACTTAACATCGACCGATCGGTATCCAAGTCACGCTACAGTTCGACCAAACAAAGTGCCTTTTAAGCGTTGACCTGAATCAGAACCTGAAGGAGATTGCTCCAAAATTCCAAATGACAAATTTGCACAACTAGTGAACAAGACTACCGGAGATTCATACCAGAGTCTGTAGGACAAAATATATACCAGGCTTTCCAAGGAATGTGCTAAAGAATATCAAGAGTAAACTACCATATTTGAAGCTGATGCTTTCTCAGCTAAAAAAAAAATGCTAAAGGTGAGGAAGTGTCAGAGAGAATCTTCCTGGCATAATTTAATTGAATCCATCGATATAACCCATAACAGCAAGAAAGCATGGCCTATCATCCGAAAGCGAGGGATCCAACAGAACCTCCAAGCAGCCAATGTTTAAGATAATAAGGGTATTTTTTACGCGCGACATATCAACTAAGGGCGTGCTCAAATGTTTAAAACCCCAACAAGTTGCTCAATCAACTCTTTTAGATGGCAAGTGCAGAAAACCCAAGAATATCAAACTAGACCGTAAGAGGGTCTAGTGGCGAACCCCTGTTTCACTCGCCCCTTCAACATAGAACTAAGCCGGTATTGCTACTTCCAACCATGAAAAGCATAGGCCTGGAGAATGTCCTCACTACGTCACTTGAAAAACTCCGGCCCAGTAGCAAAAGAAGTGCTTCTTGAGTCCTACAATTGCTGCCTTATTCCCCAGAGGTTCCCAAAGATCTGGAGGAAAGCACATGTTATGGCACTCATACAGCCTGGAAAAGATCTATCTAATCCCAAGACACCAATATCACTCATCAACCATACCTACAAGCTCTTTGAACGGTTCCTGCTCAACCGTCTCGCACCTGTGATATACGAAAACCTCATACAAGAACAAGCAGTTTTCCGTCCAGGCAAATCAACAAAAAGCCAAGTACTTAACCTAACCCAACACATAGAGGATGGTTTCGAGAAGGGTTTGGTAACTGGAGTCGTGTTCATCGATCTATCAACAGCTTATGACACTGTTATCACAGATCTTACTCCATAAGAATTCTGGATCACCAGGACAGCCGCTTGGATTGCTTTTCAAACATGTGTTCTTTGGTTTCACTAGGAGCGAAGAAGAGTCGCTGGTGTAAGCTCAAGAATGGACTTCCCCAAGGGAGCGTGCTCGCACCGCTCCTGTGCACATCTATACCAACGACCAACCCAGAAGTGCAGGATTTGGATGAACCTTTTTTTTATGGGGGAAGGGGGGGCACATATATATTTTAGGGGCGGAACCAGGATTTGTCAATGGGCGCCAAATTTTCCGGCTCGCTACGCTCACTGAGGGTAGACCCAAATTTATTCACAGTCGGATCGAAATTTTTGACGTGGGGTGGGGTAACTTAGTATAGCATCCCCCATGCGTAAAAGGCGCATTTTTTATATTTTTATACATCTACAATGCGCCCGGTGCCTTATGCGCCCTTAAATTCGCCCATGAGCCTATATTAAAAATTTATAAGTATAGTATAGGCCGATGTTGTTTTAATGGAATTGACACATGTGCAGAAAATAGCTAATTTTTCAGGGGAAAGAGGGGAGGCAAGATTCCACAAGGGGAGGGGGCAGCTGCCCCCTCCTCTGGTTACGCCACAGCACTACAGGCAATAGAACATCTCTTGGTCTGCCCACTGTTGGAGCAACTAATGCGCAGACAAGGACCACTTGCGGAATTCATTGAATCAGCCAGACATTGTACCCATCTCTGGCTGGATTATATTTAGAACTACAGGCTGTCCCAAAAAATGTTAACCTCGAACACATCATTTTTGCTAAAAATGGTGATATGTTCTTAAAGTCCCCCCAAAACCCAAGAAATTAGCTTTTATTTGCCGTTTATTTCCTTTCAATCCGATATGTAGAACAAAAGATATGCTTTGTCAATATGAGAGTGCAAAATCGGATGGTCCGATTTAGATTGGTACATTGAAGATCATGCACGGCACTATGTTTTTTGTAACATATTCAATTGGAAGTTATGATAACTATTGAACCTACTGAATGCATTGACAATCCCTTTACAGCTTCATTATGGTCAATAAATGTGACTTGCTTATGGTCAGGGGTACTTTGATATGTGTTTTAAAAATAAATCAGTCAATTCACTTTCATTAGCAGACTTAACCTTATCAAATAGCTTCAAGTTTCTTTCAAAATTACACTAATGCTAAACCATACCAAACAAACAATGAAACGCTTTCGTATTGAATTCCCAAGGAAACTTATGATTTTGTAGACAGAATAAACAATGAAAGCAAGTAAACAAACGAACCAAAAAAAAAAGCCTCTGATAATACCCCTACGTGGACTAGTCAAGCATACGGAATTTGAAATAAAGACATCCGTAGAAGGCCCAAACAGACCCCACATGGTCAAGAATGGCAATAACTCAAGCCAATACTTCTCTTGTTAGACAAGTAAATGTTAAATCATGAGCGCTTGGAAAAACACGGAGACAGGAATCTAGAAGTCTTTTTCAACAAAATAACACAGCAGTTCTATTTCTTTTCCTTTTAAATGGAAGTGCTCTGAAGTCAAATGTATTCACGTTGCGTCATGCATTCCAAATGCTTAAAGGCAGAAATCGGACCATTGATTTTGCACTCTCTAGTTGCTGAAGCATACTTTTGTTCTACGCAGCGGATTCAAATGAAATAAATGCAACAAAAGCTTATTGTATTGGCTTGAAAGGCATATCAAACAAAGTCCCATGCGTACATTTCTTTTTGCCAAATGCCTTTGTTTTTAGTGTTAACATTTTTGGGACAGCCTGTACTGTATTTGGATACGAGAAGAACCAACGAGTAGGGTGGATAGGTCTTTTGCTTATCCAGCGTAAATTTGGAGACGGGCTGCACTAACATGATTTTGCTATAGACAGTTCTTCATACAACTCATTATCGGCCATGAATAATTAACATTTCGCCATGATCTGAGCAAATCGCCATTAGATGACATTTGACCCGTGGAGTCACTTTGAAAGCCCGATGACAACCCTCACCCTTACGTCAGGTAATAAACAGATGTACCGGCAGACGGGCAGAGAGACAGACAACTCTTGCTTTTTTTAGTTTTAATAATAGATTATTATTATAACCTAGAAGCTTTCGACGAGAGCTTTGAGTTTTGGTTACCGGAAGAAAGTTCTTGGGGGTGCTACCCCCCTCCCCCGTAAGACGAAAGCTAAGTAATCAAATTAAAGCTACAGGCCTAACCTATGGAGAGAAACATAAACGTTGATCTGTCAAAAATCAATTTCATGGACCAGTTTTTTACCTTATAAGTCCTGCGATGGCGACCAGCAGCAGCACAAACACAACAATGGAGGAAGTTACAATGATGACAAGGTACCAATCTGAAAAAAAGTTTAGTGATGTAGTTAGTACGAAAAAGAAATATATCAGTCAAATATCTGCCAAATCAGTGGTCTTGTTGGACTCACAATGCTGTTCGTAAAATATCTTTGGTATGGATCTGTATGAAACCCAGAAAAACACTGATACAGTAGTTCATGAACAAATCGGTTACAATGGTCTTGAGTATAATTCTAGTTTCATGAATACTTCAATACCACCATCGTAAACAAGATTGTGTAGAAAAATACTGATTTTAGCCTAAAATATTGACCTGTATTGACATTTGAGTAGCAAGATGATCCAACTTATTTATTAATTTGAGCCTATTGACAACAATTGACATTAACGGATTGGCGTACATAAACTGAGTGGTATAACTCATCTGTATGCAATTAATCAATGCAGGTCTTGCGCTAAATAATATCTGGTAAGGGGTGGCTTCGAAACAAACACCGGTTGCGTGCAGGTTCCGCCCGGTCCTTTTCCGGTGGACCTGGTTTCTATTGATCTACACAATGCAACCGCCGTGAACCACCACTCAACTTGCGGTCGAAGCCCTCCCTAATGTGTTTGTGCCTAGCCTTGCAAACGTAGATCAAATTATAGATGAGGTGACATCAATGTTTACAAACACAAGTTAGCACCTGGTCTACTGACATGTTAGAGGGCGAAGAGTTGTCCATACAGTTACAGCATTACATAATAGCCTTCACAACCTGGTTGAGCGCCAATTTTAAAAGCACAAGCCAAGGCAGTGCTCAAGGCATGCTGCCGGCAGTGCTTTTGTTGCGTTGCCCGGCGTTGACGGGTCCATGTGACTATCTATAGACGAAGGCAGATAAAAAGGCATTGCTTTCTTCGTTCTTAGCGGTATATTTCAAAACAATTTGTATTACATAGAGAAACAAATCATTCTTAATATAATAATAGTCTGGAAATGCGTTGACCTTGCTACGCTCTGCTGCACGAATCTAACACCAAGGCCCCGGGGGGGGGGGGGGCAGATTGTATTCAAGGTGGATATGATGCCGACATTGGACTTTAAAAATGCACCCTAAACACGTATTTTCACCAACAAAAAAACAACTTAAAAATGCACCCTAAAACAAAGTATTTTTGTTTATGATCCACTCAAAGTACGGCAGGATCGAATAGTAAAAATACCCTGTATGATCTTGCTTGGCTTTACTTCCCAAGTCCGATTACAATATTTTGGATGATTTTGGATCCCTGCTAATGAGATATCACATGACAATTTCAGGGTTAAGAAAAAAAAACACATCCCTTTTTCCATATTTTGCTGTTTGCAATATAAACGATGTACGCGCGTTACATCGCCTGTTGGAAAAAAGACACCCTTTTACGCGTTGTTCTGTTCCGATCTATCCACCTTTGAATACAAAAGTGGCCCCCCCCCCCCCCCCCCGGGCTTTCCTTCACAGTAGGGTTCCCAGTTAGATGGCAATCAAGAGGAAACATAAACAGAGTTATTGGAGATGGCACAAAGATTCTAAATAGGTTGTGCAAGGAGAGACGCGGTCGTCAAAGACGGGATTGATCAGCTGCAAATATCGCTGCACACCGGAGCTGCAATGCATAGACAGAGAAGATGAAAGACAGGAGGGTGGTTCGACTGCTACTTCAAAGACATAAACTGTTCAACCGCCAATTCATCTCAATCGGCTTAAATCTAATCGATTGGACAAAGACTTGCACTACTTGCTGGAGAACATTACATACACCTGTCTTTAAATCCCAGAACATTCCAATTCCCCAGTTTTCAATTGGTATTGTGCCAGGGTCTATGCACTCTGGTTGTGACCATAACCGCGAAACGTACTCGCCTGCTTCAGTTATAAACATACTTTGACCCCACATTTTCAAAGTATTTTTGGCACTTTGGACACTTTTCTGCACAAAAAAGTATTGTTGAGATGTATTGAAAATGCATTTATCTAATCATTCAATCATATCATATTTCTCGGAAGAACCGATATTGGTACATTAAGGCTAAAATATCACATCTTTGTTGACCCCCAAAAAACCTTGATTCAATGTTAGCTTACCGAAAAAGGGTCGATTTTTGGCGTTTCTTTCGTTGAAAACGTTCACTGATGTCCTCAGTATTTCGCCAACGATTAAAATAATGAATAAACAATCAGTCAAACACCCGCTGATTCATTGCCAGCAAAGATCTTTTAGCTGGAAAATTAATGCTATTTTAGTGGAGCGTGTCAATTACTCCGTTGTGAAACCTTCCCGAACGGCCAAGCTGAAGCGGTTGAACATACTTCAAAGTCCAATCGAGTGGCCCTTGAAGTATCCTAACAATAGGCTGAATGAATGAGAGTACTCCTGGGTAATCGTATTGCAAAATCGGGCCATCTCCTTCTTTCCTCATCTTCTCTGGCATAGAGAACTGAATTTATGTATGGATAAGGGATGATGGAGTTTGCAAATAAAATGGTGCATTTCTGTATCTCATGGGAAGTTTCAACAGCTCACACGTGATAGAGGTCGTACTCACCTTTAGTCAATTACATGTTCATCGGAGGAAGACAAACATTTCAATGTCATTTAAAACATCAGGAGGGAAATTGTATGTAAGTCGGACAACTTAATGGTCCCAAGTATGGCCTTACCGTTAAAGTTTTTTGCTGAAATATATTAGTGTTAGAATAAGAATCTGCCTGTGCCACTGGCATCCTTGAGGCCTTGTTGAGAAATCCAAGATGGCGTCGCCATAAAGTATAATATAAATTCAAACCCTATATTATCAAACTATAATGACTATAATAACTATTAGACCCAATGACAGTGCGTGCACACTTGTAACATTGAGTCATACTCCAAACTCAAATGAGCCAAGTCTAATATTTCAAAATATGCCTTATCACAGCAAATACCTGCGATAACAAATAAACCATGAGTACTTATGTTACGTATTAGACACAATAAATGTATATCTGATACTTTAAAGTTGTAACATGCCGAAACAATGAGCCCCCCCCCCCCCCCCCCCCCAAGGGCTAGACTTGTGTACATACTATGGATTTTTTGTTTGCCATGGTTGGGGGTATCGGTCCATTTTAAATCCTCCCCTGTGTTAGTCCTACCTTTCGTTAGAAACTCTGACTTTCACGATTGGTGTGCTGCTTGTGAGGTTAATTGATCTGAAATCATTCTCCATGATTGGATCAGTCTTCATGTATGGATCATTCTCATGTATGAATCAGTCGTCATGGATGGTGTTGTAGTCTATGCTGCCGCTTCGACGCATCTCGGTGTATCATTCCATTTGCATTCGTTGTGGAAAAAAAATTTGTCCGCCCAGGACGCACTTTATGGTTGTTGCTCCAGCTATTTGATACCGACGGGCAGTCATTTCCGATCTTCCACCGTGTTTACCAATCGGTATGTTGTCGCCTCCGTATCACATGTACCTAATTCCCTGATTTTATTTATAAACATCAATTTAATTGTGGATATTGCGTGTGGTATATGTATTTATAACATATAAACCTAACAACAAACAACTGGTAAGTTTAGCAATTGATATTGTCGTAGAAAAAAACATTACTGACAAAACTACTTTTTGCTTAGAACAACATTTTCTTACTGAGTGGCTTTATCTTTCATGGGAGCCATTAGTCGAAATTTTTGAGTAGAACAAAAGCACGAAACCCCGTTTTCCGAAAATGATACTACGTTAAAAATAATAAAAACAAGAATCCGACGGAAACGACCCTAAGATTTTTTTTTTCCTCCGTTTATTTCTTTTATGCATCTGCACCCGCATAAACCTGATACAGGTGGTAGTTACGAGGTTAGAAAACCCGTGCTCATACACATGCATAGGCCCGGTAATGCAGCGAGAGCGTCCATGCCCAGTTGTGTTCAGGACTTGGGACTTTTTTCAGCTTGTATTCCCTGTACTCTGAGTCCGTGGTCAAGGAAAGGACTTCCATAATGTTCCAAACTCCACCAAAAATCAAACATCATACAGAAAATTTGCAAAAAACAAAAACAACTACACATGTAAGTATAATAGCGAATGATTTGGCATTGACTTGTCTCCTAAACACAATTGGTATTACACTCCCTTTGTGGTTGTCAAAACGGGACAACATTTCTCAATCTGCAAGTGATCTTCGTTGCTTTCTAGGACTTCAACATTTGGGCTGTGATTTGTTACATCGAGCCCAATAGATTTTACCCAAAGGTGCCAAATCTCGCGATTACCATATTCCTTAAAAATATCTTTATTTCTTGAATTTTGGTATATAATTTAATTCAAATATATTTTTTTCAAATCGGTGTAAATACATACCTAGCAGCTAATAGGACCCGTGCATATTGCAGCCCAGGTCTGTTACATTGGGTTTATGAATTCTGTATTTCCCTAGGGAAATAAACCACACTTTCCCCTATTTATCTTTAGACCAGAATATACCTTTGAAGAGATCGGAAGACCCGCAATATTTCTTTAAAGCGGCCTGGCACATTTTCACAAATCTGAAATTTCTTCATTTTGCTCTGACATGATAGTCTAGGCCATTGGAAGAACAGAATATTTTTTAAACATAAAAAACATACCCCAAAAAAGATATGGGCACATTGATATGAGGATAAAGACATTCAGGTAAGTTTTGTTGCCAACTTTAAGTTTTCCATAACTTGAATCACAAAATGTGTATATTACCTGAAAATTTTGACTCGTACTCCACTGTAGTAAAACCACAAAGGTTATAGCCGGTCAAACAGTGTGCATAGCGTGGGAAAACATGCTACGGCATGTGTGTTTTTGTGTTAACGCCATTTTCGGCGTCTGCTGAATTATGCGTCTCAGGCGACTTTTAAATTATAAACTCGTTCTGTTTACCCATAGGGAAGCTGATTTGGTCTTAATTCATTTCGGGTGAGGCCTTTTGTATAACAGGTTTATCAACCATGCAAAAATATCGATTATTGAAAAATCTTGAGGGCGCACTTTTTTTCAAATGGCCAGTGTCTCTTTAGGAAGATACATTATTCTGAACATTGTGGGCGTACGCATAAGCCCTGATCTTAATAGTAATATTAATATTTCAATACTTCTAATTGCAGAGTTTATTTCCTTAGCTGCTATATTTCAAAAATTTCACTACACATAAGAAACTAAGACGGGCTAAGCGGGCAGCCTTGTCGCAACCACAACTTAAAGCAAAGACAGAGGCGTGACACGTTTATTTCTTCCCACATGATGTTTAGCCGAAGAGAAGACTTTACCCAAATTATGAAAGTGTCACCAAAATATAAAATATTTTAAGACCTTTGGATGAAAGCCATCTAGTTTACTCGAAGCTTTTTCAAATCTATCATTAAAACAAACCCTCAAGATTAATAGATTGATGTAGTCAATGACTCAAGCGTGAGTCTAATGTTCTCACCGATGTAACGAACTTTTAAAAGCCAGTTTTGTCTTTAATGGCATCTGCACCCGCATACCTTATAAGTTGGTATTACGGAGCTTTAAAAACCGTGCCATACACATGCAATGCGTAATGCGCGAGAGCGCCCATGCCCGCTGTTCAGGAATGGGACTTTTTTCAGCTTTAATTCCCTGTCTTGAGTCCGGTGTCAAAGGAAAAAGGACTCACATATTGCCACCATAACTCCACCAAAATCAAACCTCATACAGAATTGCAAAAAACCAAAAAAAAAACCTACACATATATAATAACGAATATTTGCATGCATTGTAATCCTAAACTACAATTGTATTAGCACTCCCTTTGTGGTTGTCAAACGGCCAAACACTCTCATCTGCCAAGTGATCTTCGTTGCTCTAAGGACTTCAAACATTTGGCTTGATTTTTTACACATCGAGCCCAATAGAGTTTTACACCAAAGTGCCAATCTCGCGATTCACCATATCTTTAAATATCTTTTAATTTTCTTGAATTTGGTATATATTTAATTCAATATATTTTTTTTCAAATCGTGTGTAATACAATCGCTAGCAGCCTAATAGGACCCGTGCAATATTACAGGCCAGTATCTTTCCATTGGGTTTATGAATTCTGTATTTCCCTAGGGAAATAAACTCACCACTTTCCCCTATTATCTTTAGACCGGGATATACTTAGAAGAGATCGAGAAGACGCAAATATTTCGTTTAGCGGCACTGCACATTTCACAGAAGTATGAAAATTTCGTCAGTTTGCTCGGAAATGATAGTCTAGGCCATTGGGAATACAGTAATGTTTTTATACACATAAAAAACTACCCCAAAAAGATATGGACATTGATAGGGGATAAGGACATTCAAATTTGTACCAACTTTTTAAGTTTCCATAACTTTAATCACCAAATTTGTATATTACATGATATTTTGACTCGTACTCACGGATATTAAAAACAAAAAGGTTATAACCGGTCAACAGTGTGCATAGCGTGGGCAACATGCATACGGCATGTGTGTTTTTGTGTTAAACGCCATTGTCGTCCTCTGGTGAATTAATGCGTCCGCCGTCGACCGTTACATTATAAAATCGTTCTTTTTACCCCATAAGGGAAGCTGTTTGTCTTAACCATTTCGTGAGGGCTTTTGTATATAAAAGGTTTACAACCATGTGCCAAATATCGATTTTTGAAAAATCTTGAGGGGCGCAACTATTTTCAAATGTGCCAGTGGTCTCTTTAAGAAGAACATAATTCATGAACATGTGTTTCGTCCGCATAAAGCATATGTTAATATAATATTATATATTTCAATACCTTCAATGCAGGAGTTAGTTTTTATGCTATAATTCAAAATTTCACTACACATAATAAAATACGGGGCTAAGCGGCACCATTGGCGCAACCCCAACTTAAGCAACAAAAGACAGAGGCGGTACCGTTATTCTTCACACAATGATGTGTATCGTCAGAATCAAACTTTTCAAACCCAAATTATGAAAGTGTCACCACACATAAAAATATTTTTAAGACCTTGTTGATTGAAGACCATTCTATTGTCCGAAGGCTTTTCAAATCTATCATGAAAACAAACCTTCAGATTATAGAATTGATGTAGTACAATACATCACGCGTAGTCTAATGTTCTCACCGATGTACGACTTTTTAAAAAGCCATTTGATCGCTATTATAATTGATGGGAAACATGTTTTTTTTTTTCAAACGAGCAGCTATACATTTTGCACATATTTTTTTTATTTTTTTTATCTTTTTTATTTATTTGCATATTTTCAAATGATTGGATTTTTAGCTTTTTAGATAGCTGTGATAACTCTCTGCGTTTGACGATAGATAGGATCCAGTTTGGAGAGTCACAATTTAAAGAATTTATAACCATGTCTGCAGCTCTCGTTGTAAAAGAACTTGTACCATTCTGCGAAAAACCGTCGGGTCCAGGTGATGTATTATTTGGCATTTCTTTCACGTTGTCTAAATATTCTTTTTTGATAATGGGACTACTCGATCGCTACGTTCACATTGGAGAGTGATGACTAAAATATCAGATTCTGCGTCCTTATTAGGTTTGCGTTTGTCCTATAACCTTGTGGAGTATTGAATCTAAACTTGAGATTTTCTTCTTGCTTAGCAAATCACTGATCGTGCATTTAAAGCCTTAAAACACACATCACATTTTTTGAAATAGAGTTTTTGTACGAGTTGGTGTTGGTAATTGTTTAGTAAAGCTCTGCCTGCGAGTGGTTGTGCTCAAGATGCTATGTCATAAAGAAGCGATTTGTAATTGAATTGGGATCCCTTATTGTAATGGAATGGCGGAGCTGAACGTCAAATTTATGTCGGCCATGGTGAATAGGCCCGAAATAGTGCCACCCCTCACAAAAATAACTCTAACCTTGAGTGCCTGACAACGGAACTAATGGATGACGTAGACACGTACATGCCGCAATTTTCCAGGCTATTTCATTTTGAAGACTTTTCTAGCAGCCGTTGAATCATTTCGGGATTTTCGACTATAATTCGGAATACAAAATTCTTATTTTGCGACACATAGAGAATGCTGAGCTCTAGCATTCACAAGTAATTGCTACTAGCCAATTATGCAATGCACTGGCAAAAATCCAAAGATATCCGCAAAATTGAGGTACCTTTAAAAAAATGTGCTGTTTATCATGTAATATTCCTAACCAAACCAAAAATTCTACAGCACGCTGACACGTGGTTCTTCACTGTGGCATGTTAGAAATGTTCATTATTACTGTTTAGTCCTGTAGTGATTATGACTTTTCTTCAAATATGCAAATGAGCTCATTCATAGTCATAAGCTGCCAAAAGTGACAGCCACACGTCGGCACCATGTTTCTATCACCTACACCGTTGCCACGTTGAAGTTCTTTACGAATCGGTTAGACTGTAGAATGATTAATGAATGTTGTGTTGCTAATTTATGCATGTATTATGTAGAGTATTTATATCCATATCGATCTATATTTCTTTTCATTCGTACCATCATAAAGACATCAGTGGAATTATTACTCCCAAACTCAATACTGATTCCTGCACATCGTACGGAGCACTCGAAATCCTTTCTTCGTGTTATACTGGATAGGATCGACCGCACAGGCAAGGTATGTCCTGAGTGTAGAGCACAATATTCCATTTGTTTGATTCGCCGTAGTTTTGGCAACCAGCAATCGGCCTGCACATCATCCACTGAGCTCACAACCTGTTTGCAGTTACCAGGAACATCGAAGCAACCAATATATCCTGGAACTATGAATTTTGTGATTTTAATAATGATAAAAATAAGTTAAAACTACCATTGAATAAATTCGTAGTCTTTAAGCAAGCGTGTCATTTTTATTTCCCTCTTATTAATACCCATATACAAAGGTCTACAGCGATACAGACCCGGTAGTTAGCGTGACAAAGGCAAAAACAATCTTTGTATAATGATGTGACA
The DNA here is from genome assembly GCA_023653785.1 of Ophioderma brevispina. Classification (NCBI taxonomy): domain Eukaryota; kingdom Metazoa; phylum Echinodermata; class Ophiuroidea; order Amphilepidida; family Ophiodermatidae; genus Ophioderma; species Ophioderma brevispina. Next base: position 33,261 of record JAMKCH010005911.1, read on the forward strand.
TATATGTAACTGTTGAACATTCAACACGCCCTCTGTTGGTCTCTGGCATCAAAATATACAGGAGTTTTCTAGTGACAGAACCACATACAGTCTGTCCATTAATTACTTGCAGACCTGATCTAATCGGTCACATATGCAGCTGGTAGCACATAGCAATCATGCGTAAAGGTCCAGGCCCGATCCTAATAGCCCGTCCCCAGGGCCCCAGATTTTACCGGAAGGGTCACCATTTTGGTATCTTGAAGGAAGGTACTATTTTTCTCATTTACACGCCTGTGGAAATCTTAGGGCTAAAAGTTGCGTGGTTTGGAAATTATGAGCGACAATATGCTCCATTGGGCCACCAATTATTCATTTGTACACATTAGTGTAATGGGACTTACAAAATCAAGTTTTAGCTCTAACAACATCAAAACGGTTTGGAAAATTCGGCGCGAAACTTCGCGATGGTTTGATGTGAAGACCATCTCTAATACAAACTTCTATACCTAAATCGGGCCATCCCCCTTGAATAAGAATGTTGGTATTTTTTAAATTTGAAACAAAAGACCCGAAAAACAGAATAGCTTTTTAAAACTACAATCTCGCTTAGTTAGGATGTTAGTACTTAAATTAATAGAATACTTCAGATCAAGGAAACACCTTTTTATATAAATATATATAACCCACAGAAAATGTCAGGCATCACCATACCATGTATCGACATTTAAAATTTAAAACACAAGTCAATTTATATTATTCATGTTGTTTTCAGGAAACAGAAATGGAGTTCACGACGTAACACAAATTTTAAATTTTTAAATGGTATTTTTCTTCACGTGCCTACCAAACACTTTTTTTTTCGTCACATTTACTTAGCAATAGCTGTATCTAAACGTCTATATCAATGTCCACATTAACGTGCAGTAATTATTAAAACAATAATATGTCGCATCAACCATACCATGCATCAACATCCCCTCAAAGTGAACACCAGGCATTGCTTACAAGGAATAACATCTCACAATTCGTCATGCCCGCGATTGCGTTTTTAAAAACACTTCTTATCCTACTAAGACCAAATCACGATTGTTTAGCAATATCTCCATATACGCTGTGGCCATAATAACTGGATCACCTTTACAGTTTGGGTCACATTTGCTATTTTTTGCTATGCAAAGCTGTTTCTCTGGGCATTGTACATATAATAGTACTTCTCAGGGACATGGTGATCATCTATTAATGTCAATGAACAGAGAACCCTCGCTATGTGATGGGTGGGCTGTCAGCCAATCAAAAGTTTTGTCTCTAGCTGCTTCGAAAGGAAATATCCTATGCGATATACCATGTCTTAACTCTTAAACACAATAGGACCCATTTTTTCTCTTTCCAAGAAGGGAACCATTTGTAATGCTACATGAGACAACCAACCAACTCTGTGCATGACTGTGCAATTTTGTTTGTGAGTTAATCCACTCCGAACTTATACCATCTGTAATGGAAACAAGTCGCCAGTAGCAGGGGATTTCACTCGTCAGTTTTCCAGACTTTCTCTCTTATTGCCCCAACAGGCGCCGCACAAATAAACAATGTCACATCATCTATACTAGATTCCAATTTATGTAACGCCTACGTGTAAACATATGCACATACAACCGTTCAAACACACAGACCCACAAACACACCTCAACGCAAACACCCCGAGACCATTAGTGTACTTTTGACATTCAGCTAAAATAAAGTAATGACAACCACATGTACTGCATATAGGCAGCGTTTATAGAAATGTTTCAATGTGAACAAAACAAAATCCAAAAAGTGCAATTAAATGTACTTAAGGGAAGTAAGGATACAGGTGGCTCACATGAAACCCAAACGACCAAATGGTGGAAAAGGGTCCGTTAATAAATTTCATTCTAAAGAAGAAATGATCATTTCCCTGTTACGTAAACTGTCATTGACCTTTGGATCCAAAGACAGATTTTGCTTCAGATCCAACGATTTAGGGGCACGTTCAATTAGTTTCTGACACAGGCCCATAACCCGGGTTGAAAATCTTTGATCAGTTCTGTTCACACTAGCGCAACGAATCATGGGCAAAACTACCCGGGTCGACCCAGATCGGCATCGTGGAACCAGGAAGTGACGTTCATCGTACGATGACCTGTGCCCTAGGTTGCTGCTTACCAACTGGGCCAGGAGAGAACACAAGCGACAGTGGTTGGTGATAATATCCCGAAAACATCGCACAGCGTGTGTCCCTAATCCGTAGAAATTTTGCTGGCATAAGGCCTGGCCGATCAACATACTTTTCAGTCGATACCAGGAGCTGATGTGTGTCGCTAACGCTGCGTGCGGCGATGCGTTTTTCAACTGTACTCGTAGCAAAGAGGGTGTTAACCTACTTCCCGGCAACCCGGGTCGAACAGAGTTTTCTGTTCACACACTAAGCTCGACCCGTGTCAAATGCTGGTCGGACCCGGGTTAAAACCCTTCACGTTACCCAGGGGTTTTGATTTTCGACCGGTGGGTTTCTAATCCTTTTTTTTTCTGTTCACACTACACTTGCGACCCGGGTTAACCCGGTTCACCCGGGTCGTGGGTGAAATTGCTACAAGTTGTGAACACAACCAAGTCCTTCATTCAGACGGTCTGAAGCCCTGCTTCTACTTGACACTCAAAGATGACGCACGTTGCTGCTGCTCATTCTCTATAGACCGCACTGTTCGTTGAAACCATGATGATCGTCTACTAGGCAATGCAGCAACATTTTCGGTTTGAAGCTCTTAAATAGGTGTTTGTGAACCTGTCTCGTGACCATCGCTTAATATGTCCCCCAAAAGATCGTCCCCAACGGAGTAAGGTCCGTTTACCAAGGAGGCCATTTCGTTGCCACTTCCGACAACTCGATTGCCGGCGTTCTTGTAGACGTACGCTTTCTTCTGGCCAAGATGGCACGACGATGCGGTGCTTCTTCTTAAAATACCACCGTCCTGATAGCCCTCCATTACGTTGTAATCCGCACCTTGACCCTGGGAAACAACGTCCTTGGTAGACTCGGAACACGAACCAAATGAAATCTGGACATCATGTTCGATACCTTTAAGATGCCTTCCTGATGAACCGTCGACAGAGTAAAAAATGTTTTCTGTTCAACAGCCCAAAGTACAAAAGGGAATTGAACCATTTCTTTCCGAAATGAAGTTAATTCTGACCTTTTCAACACATTGCTTAATAAATATGATGGACCTGCATCTACAATATAGGGTGCGTCTTTTTCTCCCAATTGAATGTATTTGTACATGTATGAATTTGTGCTAATGTACCCGCCCGTAATTGCAATTGCGAGAGCCAGTACAGGAAATTACCATATATCCTTTCTGTATTAATTGACGGTTATTTTATATAAATTTCACGCGCTGTGACTTTTTGCTACTGCGAAATGCCGTAATTTTGGAAACACGGGCCATTTCCCAGCACAATTTTTAATTAGGGTAAATGCCGTATGTGAAGGTAGCCACCTTTTTAGCATATTAAGCTCACCGTGGAAAGTTCAATAGGGGCGTGGTAACCCCAAAAAACCGTATTTTTCCCTTGGTTTAGACCAGGATTACTTCAAGTACCCTGGAAACATACGCTACCGCTTCATATCCCTGGTTCACATCCTTCAAAACGAGATTGTTGTAACCTACAGATGTCTAGACTTGGTTCGTCTTTAAAGAAACGATAACGCAAAAAATCTATTTACTTATCAATTGTAACCGTTCATATTTATCACCAATTTGAAAACAAATATTATAAAATTTTATCGCAGATGACCTTAAAATGTATGTGGTTCTTCTATTAAATTTTCATTGTCATTCACCTTTTCAATATTAGCATCAACATATATGCCAGCCTAAACGGGAGGGAGATGATATCTTGAACGAATACAATTGCTTTACTGCCTTTAACACCGGAGTCTTGAAATCAGCCCCATTCCTTGTCCCAACACCGAATCCACCACGCATTGACGATAGATGCCCCTGGGATAACCCATTTGTCGACAAATGTCCGTAACAACTTCAATGTTAACATCTCGGTACATCTTCATTATTACCTAAGTAGCAAACTTCGAACTGTGTACATCGACTCGACAATTACTCGACCTGCGTTTAGCGACGCATTGTTTCCAGCAAGTGTTATTTCAAAGTTATTGAACGGGAGAATTGTTTTGTGGGATAAAAACTATTAAGCGTTTTTTGTTGTGTATTTTTAATCCTCAGTTTGTGATATAAACATATTATTTTTTTTCCTTTATGCATCATGCAAAGGGCGAATGAAATTCCCCTAGTGATATATTGAAATCATGCATGTGTTTTTTTAACCCCAAGTTTTTTAAGCTACTACACATAGATTGGGGATTTTCCAAGCTATGTTGTGAAATGAATGAAAAATGCAAAAATGACAATGTTGCAAACAAGATTGCATAATAGTAGTTCCCATAATGTCATTAATGTACGATGATGCAATGCATGTCATTTGTGTGTGATCCAAACTGGACAATATTAGGCTATGTGTATGCACGATGGTGCTGTAATAGTTATTAATAGAGATTAGGAGAACCCTAACTACAGAAAAATATAAGACTACTTCTGTGAGGAAAGGGCCTCCTTAGTTGTGGATATTGTGGATGGTAGGATCAGTGCAGTGAAAGGAGCGGCCAAATGACATGAATATGTGTCAAAGACTTCAGTCTGGGGAATCAAAAAGGTTCCAGTTGGTGAACATTTGCGACGAGACAGACTTTTCAGGTTGGGAACACTTGCAATTATTGTACTTCAGGAGTGCTCCAAAAAGGACTATTTCGGAAGAAGGTTACCAAGGATTCTATAGTGTATATAGATTATCTATGCCGCTGCGTGCATTTAAGTCTTCATCTATGAGACAGATCAAACGTTGAACGCAACGCTACTTCATTGTGAAACTGTAATCACATCAAAAGTGACCTTTAAGTAAGAGTCTATCATTTAAAAAAGTATTACTGTATTTTGAATTGTTATTTGTAATTGCCATTGTATTTGTTTTGGAGATTTAAAATTCTTGAACCATTCCTTACCAATTATCCACAAACCTAAAATGATTTTGTTGTAATATAAAAGCGTTCGCAAGAGTTCCATCTGTGTTTGTTTTTAAAGGGTATTTTGACCTAGTCGTCCATGCTAACGTCATAACCAGTACTCACAATAGTTCTCTTTCTATCAATTTACTTTCATGCATTATTTTTTAAAGATATAGTACAGGAAAAAACAACACGGCCATCCGAGTTCGTTTTAGTTAATATTTTATCATTTCTGAATGCGCCATTTGAAAAATGATCTCAAACAGCGCCTTGTAGGCGGAACGGATAAAGTAAGGACTCGGATCATAGGCATTGGTATATCGTCGGAGTTCGAGCGCCCCCGCTGCACAAACGTTTTTTTTTTTGTTTCTGGGTAAGATACTTAAACTCAATTGCCTCGTCGACACCAGAGACGAAGCCGTCCGCTTGGAGGTGGTTTTTATGGGGGAATAATTTGATAAGGCTGTGGCGCTTGTGTCTAGCTCCACTGGATATGAACCGAAAAGATTGTGCCAATTTCCTGATGGCGGCGTATTATCAATAATAGGCAATAGCTCTGTTGAGGCATGTTTACGGCGAAACCGTCTATAATGAAAAAAAATATTAGATTACATACCTTACCATAACAACTGACTGCGCGCATGGTTGCCTCCTGCTGTACAAGTGTCCACTTGTTGAAATTCTGATCATCGGTTGGAACACAGATGCAATGAAGCTGCAAAAATACTACGGAGTTTTATGAAAAGAATCCCGGCCATTCATGAATCATTGGGGTATTGCTTCCACTAAGGCAGGCTACTAACAAATTATGTTTAATCAAGGATAACTATTTTAGGCAATCCTGCGAAATGCACGTCATCATTTCATAAAGTTTTACTGTAACGGTTTTTCTAATATTTATATGACCTCCCTGTATTAAAGGGAAATATGTCAAGATTTTTTCAAAGCTCAGTTTGCCACTTACATTCATAAAATCTATGCACAACCTCACGAATTCCCCGGAAAAATAATACAATTTGAGTAAAATTAACAAATAGAGCGCATTTTAATTTTTGCTTTTTAAGACATCGAAGAAAACGGGTCGGATGTTTCGCCATGCTTCATTGATCAAAAGGGCCCATTTTGCTCTTCCTCGTGCGTCAAAGATGACAATGTGGTCAATTAGTTTGTGTATATGCAATGAAATTTACACGTATGCCACACGAATTTTTGGGAGTATGAATCTACCGAATGTGTTCATAAGCATGAGCGTATATTAGATTCCCAACTCACCTACCGAGTTACAATATGCTCATCTCCACCAAGAGACACTTAGTGGGTTGTACTTTTTACATACATTGACATGAACTTACCTTGTGTGAATGGGTACATATATCATACCCAAAAACCAGGGGTGTATTTTCCTAAATACATTGGTGAATGCAAAGTACTGAACTGGTGCCAAGGGAATTGAGCTTTTTACTAGGCTTCATAGTGTCATCTGCACCTAAGAAACGTTCTTTGGACAGCGTCGATAACTGTTGGGGAGAGGATACAAGAAAAAAGAAAATATTTGGGCCGATTACACACTGTTTCAAGAACAAACTAAGATAATCTGCTTTCATGTGACATCTTTTTAGAAAGAGCAGTGCAATACTTTTGTGTTCGAATCAAAAGTCAGTGACACCCAGTACATTGAATACCACTGAACAAATATATTAGTCAGAATCTTTTGAACTAATGTACTCTAACGCGCTTACTTGAATTGATGCTTTTTCATTATAAAGCATACGGATTGATTTTTCTCTGCTTCAGGGCTACATGTTTCAATCGACCATTTAAAACAGCAATGTTGTAAACATGTTAGGTGCCTGGTTAATAACATTGAAATAGTCGCCTGACGTTACCCACACACCCAGGGCCAATTGTATCTGTTAGAGTTTTAATCTATGGGCCATACTATTCCGCAGGAATATTCGCGGCAACAAAAGAAATGACGTAGATGTTAACTGTTCTATAGGTTTAACGTGGAATTGTAATGTCCACCCACTGCAACATGCCCCTCATTCAATTGCTGTAACCCTTCGAAGAACTAGGGTGACACGATGGGTTGAATCTACTATGTGCTGTTTTGACGAAATATTTAGGTTTTTGCGACAGCTGGAGAGGGGATGCGAAACTTTGTTTCTATTAATATTTCACCAAGGTCTCAATTACGGCAAAGAAAACATCGTGTTGACTCGAATTGGGGTTATTTTTTTGTCATTGCATGACACTGTAATATTGATGGATTAATGAAATATAATAAAATTTGAAAATAAGTTACAGATGAGCATCTCTTGTGTTTCATTTCGTTGTGTTTTCATTATTATTGATATACCAAACACATCGCTACGCAGTTCACTCGATAGGACAGGGCAACACGCATCATGATGGTCAGCACTTTGACGTTACCATTCTGCCTGGCGATGTGGATTTGTCGAATTGTTTTCGAGTAAGTCCTATGGGGCGGTGAAATAAAGAGGCAGAATACACTCACATATGTGACAATTGAACGTGTTCAACTTACTTTGGATTTATATGTCCTCTACGGTACTTACTCTTTCCACATCCATACCAAAGTTTCCACAGATTCAGACTATGACACTTTCCTTTAATTAGTGCGTTTTATTCTCCTCCTTTTTCAAATTTTCCCCTCATAACAAAAACTCAAAAGTTATTACAAAGAAAGGTAACTAATCTAAATCCTACCTTTAGGTTGCTGGCACACGTACTTATAATGTCACTGACCACCTAATGTCATCTCCATAAAGCCAACTTCAATCTGATTGTCGGATCCTTCACTTGGATATGTCATATACACACAGTGCTGACAACCATTAGCATTGTTTAGGTGGGAGAGTTGCATCTTGATAATCCATCTGATTTTTATAACAATACCGAATTTACATGTAGTTACTGACAATATGGTAACCAGAGTCAACCTTTAAAATAAGATTTTTTATTTACGTATTCATTTCATTGCCACACCGTACAGAGAATGTATATATATATAATAATATATATATATTATATATATATCATATATCTAAATATATATATTATATATATATATATGATTTATATATATCCTATATCGCCTTAGGGAGACAATCTGATCTTTTTATGTCCCTAATGAATACGTTAAGGGAGCATTTCTGTCTCCCTAGAACGGTTCCTTTAGAATTGCGGTTATTCCGTCAAAGATATGAATAGTTCATTTATGCAAATGAAGGGTACTCCACATAGAATCACAAAGGATATGAATATAATTAATTTAAATAACTATAACAGCTCATTATAGCTAATGAATCATTCAAAACGTCTCCCTAATCTACCATTTGTAGATTTATATATATATATATAATATATATATATATATATTATATCTATATATAATATATATTATATAAATATATCATACTGCACACTGGCAATTAAGATAAATACCGCCATATTCGCCTTTTGTTTTGCAGATTGTGAATTTTAAATAAATCAGAAGAAAATCTAGTAGTGGGATGGTCCTGCCCAATCCTTGTTATTAATAATAAACCATCATAGTAACCCTTATTACATCCATTAAAAAAACACCAGGAAGATCACTTTTGTCTCTCCTGAGAGAGAGGGGAATAAGTTCAGCTTGTAAGCCTCTCCTTATAATCCTGAGCACGGGATATGCAGAATAAATTATGTAGCGGTCCTTTGACCCAACCCCCTAAACTCTGGGATTACATATGTTTGATGTATCCCGTTGTTTGCCTGGTAAGTTCATCATGTCCTATGTCTGTCTTTGTTCAATAGAGTCTCTTCCCAGAGTTCTTCAAACCAAACTTAGTAGCTCTGTTGAAATTTGATATACGGTTTTTTAATAAAAGGGTTTAAAGGAAATGTCCAAGATTTTTGTCAAGCTCAGTTTGACTTACATTCATAAAATAATATGTACATACATCACTAATTCCGACAAAAATACTAATACAATTTGATGTAAAATTAACAAATAGAGGCATTTTAATTTTTGCTTTTTTGACATACGAAGAAAACGGGTGTATTTTTCGCCACGAGCTTCATTGATAAAGCCCAATTTTGGCTCATCCTCGGACTTCAAAGTGAATGACAAACATCGTTTGACTCGAATTGTTATTGCTGACAAACTGTAATATTGATGGTTAATGAAAGTAATAATAAATTAGAAAATAAGTTACAGAATGAATGACATATTTTGTTTTCATTTCGTTGTGTTTTATTATTAATTACGTGGCCACACTGCATATGATGGTCACAACGACTAAATTATGGTGGTCATCACTTTGACGTCACCATTTGCCTGCGCTGTGGCTTTGTCGTAATGTTTTCGAGTAAGCTATTGGCGGAAAATTAAAAAAGGGGCAAATACGCTCAACAATGTGGACAATTTTCAACTTATTTTTGATTTATATGTATCTATGAACGTAAGCTTTCCATCCATAACAATTTTCCAGATATTCAGAATCATGACATATTTCCTTTTAAGACAAACTACGTGACCGGGTAGAGGTGTTTTTTCCTGTTTAACAATTTCAGGTGGGGGTATAACAGTAATCAATTAAACTGAACAATTCTACACGGTCTTCGATTTCTTGGGAAATCCGAATTATATGTCCGTGTTCTCAAATGGCAGCATGTGCTTGACCTGATATTGTTATAAATTCCTGCACGCGGGGCGTTGGTGGATGCTCTGTACACACATCATGGGTATAAATGGATAACGTTCTTTGTGAGAGGGCTGTAATACGTTTGGCGATTTAACCACTTTCCGTGCATAGCACTTGGACAGGGATCACGTACTTCCATTCCAACCATCACTAATTTAAAAGATATTATGTTAACCAGGAAACGCTTCATCCCCAATGATAAAAGAGTGCACATTATTTTAGAAAATGAATAAAAATGGCAACTCAATTTCCTTCCAGAACGTCCGTGACCAATGTGTACACGTAAACTCAATCGAACAATAGAGCTAATGATATTAAACAATCAACCTAAAAACACTTCAAATCTTTCTCATCAGGGTATGCAGGAATCCATTGTTTACTGCCCACACTGTGGAAGCAGATTGCAAGCTATTCAGGTGTTATCACCCATACTCCCTGTTGGATCTCTAGTATCTGTTGTAACATCAGGGCCGACGCAGGATTTATTTCTTTTTTTGGGGGAGGGGGGTGCGTGGGGTGCGACACACTCGAAAATAGGGGACCTTTTTTTTTTTTTCAAAAAGTGACCTTTTTGGGTAAAAGGTGGAACCTAACCCCCCTAAATGGTCCTTTTTTTTGGACTTTCGGAACATTTCATTCCATCATCACCAAAAAGTGGACTTTCTAGCAAATTTTCGTCTGAATTTTGAGCCTTTTGTTTTTTAACAAAATTCAGACCAATTTGAACTCTTTTTTCCTTTTGTGGAATTGGGGGGGGGGGTTCAGCCGCACACCGACCCCCCCCCCCCCCCCCCTTCGTACGGGCCTGGATAACATAAGAGGCCACTACTTACCAATCGCTCATATTTTAAAAATGTAGGTTCGCTGCATAATACCTTGCATTTCTTGGTAAATGATTTAAAAATACGGTTTTAAGACAATAACTTGTTGGTTAGCTACTGCCAAATTAGGTCATAACCTTACCATGGGCTTTCTTTCATAATATTTTGTCTTTACATTTTCTTTTCTGAAAAACAATTATAATCATATGATCACCTAATTGAATACACAGGAGAAATCTCAAGATTTCTTTTATCGCGCGAACGAGGAAAGAACTTACGGACGACGCCATGCGGTAAGGACATACTATTCGAAATCTGTTCACTAGCGTGCACATACAATGGAAGCAGATTGTAAAATAAAAGAATTGAAGATGTGTGCCGGGCCGATAAAATTGAATATACTTTTAGCTCCACTGTTCGCCTGAGCATGTTGACGGTTGTATCCCATTGTCACTGATAATAAGAGTGCGTTGCCATTTATTCGTTTTCTCTAGTAATGTGCACACTCTTGTCATGTGGGGACAGACGGATTTCCTGGTTAAAATAATATTGTTTTAATTGTTTAGTGAAGATATGTAATCCCCACGTCTGTAGCACGAATATTAAAAGGCCAACATGATAATCATGTACTATAGCATATAATCTGCACGTGCTGTCTATAGCCGCCTAGTATTGACCTCCCGTATACACTCGTGCCCTATAGGGGTCTGTCAGTTACTAATTTTGGTTCCTCAGCATCTCGTATTGCAATGACATTCGCTTCAGTTTCACATCTCTCCGGTTATTCCGTTGCACGTGATTTCAATTTGTGTGTTGTTCATGGCAGGTACCACCGTGAATATGTGTTTCAAATTGTCAGCGCATCAAAACGAACGATACGGAATGCTACCAACAGGAACTAAATATTTTAATGAGACCTAGATATATAATCCTGTGGTAGGCCCGTATGACTTTGCAAAAGATTCTGCACAAAATTTTTGATGTTTCTACTAGGCAACCATTGACCTGCTGATTTCCAATCCTCATGATGCAACTTTTGCATTCTTTAGCATTTTGAGATAGGGAAGTGTGTAAATTAACAAGGGCGATTTTTTGTAAATGTTTCATCACACGAGACGGGGTTAAAGGTAATATAGACAGTTCATAGGGTTCGAAGAGATTAAAATGGTATTCTATCCTCCACCTTTTTGTGTTTGCGCGACAGACCAAAAACTATTCACGGTCATCATGGTAGGTATCCTCATGGTTTGCAAATTGGTTTCCCAAATTGGTTCGTATGGGAGCCCAGTCTTTGATATCACTCATTGACTCTGTCAAATATAACGGGGTCTAAGAAATTGAGACCAGGGTTCCAAATTAAAAAAAAAAAAATGATATAGTACAAAATTATCTGACAAAATGACCCTCAGGAAAATAAGTCAACCATATACATACACACCAAATACCAAATATTTTCATTCTAGGTAAGTCAAAAGCAATACCAATCACGAAATGCAACACATCAACTGGCGATATTATGCAATACACTCGGTAAAGCTATTATATGTTACCAATGATCTATACTTCTGATTTCTTACGGCAGTTTGGAACACTATTTCCTTCTAATCCCAAGCCCTCCGAATCAACAATATAATGAACAAAATGGCTTCCTCACTACCATCAATCCAATTGGAATCACCATTCGTTCTTTTAATCAATCCATATCCTGATCTGTGTTAGTCTTGATAAAATCTGAGACTAGAACATAATTTTCGTCTGAATTTTGAGCCTTTTGTTTTTTAACAAAATTCAGACCAATTTGAACTCTTTTTTCCTTTTGTGGAATTGGGGGGGGGGGTTCAGCCGCACACCGACCCCCCCCCCCCCCCCCCTTCGTACGGGCCTGGATAACATAAGAGGCCACTACTTACCAATCGCTCATATTTTAAAAATGTAGGTTCGCTGCATAATACCTTGCATTTCTTGGTAAATGATTTAAAAATACGGTTTTAAGACAATAACTTGTTGGTTAGCTACTGCCAAATTAGGTCATAACCTTACCATGGGCTTTCTTTCATAATATTTTGTCTTTACATTTTCTTTTCTGAAAAACAATTATAATCATATGATCACCTAATTGAATACACAGGAGAAATCTCAAGATTTCTTTTATCGCGCGAACGAGGAAAGAACTTACGGACGACGCCATGCGGTAAGGACATACTATTCGAAATCTGTTCACTAGCGTGCACATACAATGGAAGCAGATTGTAAAATAAAAGAATTGAAGATGTGTGCCGGGCCGATAAAATTGAATATACTTTTAGCTCCACTGTTCGCCTGAGCATGTTGACGGTTGTATCCCATTGTCACTGATAATAAGAGTGCGTTGCCATTTATTCGTTTTCTCTAGTAATGTGCACACTCTTGTCATGTGGGGACAGACGGATTTCCTGGTTAAAATAATATTGTTTTAATTGTTTAGTGAAGATATGTAATCCCCACGTCTGTAGCACGAATATTAAAAGGCCAACATGATAATCATGTACTATAGCATATAATCTGCACGTGCTGTCTATAGCCGCCTAGTATTGACCTCCCGTATACACTCGTGCCCTATAGGGGTCTGTCAGTTACTAATTTTGGTTCCTCAGCATCTCGTATTGCAATGACATTCGCTTCAGTTTCACATCTCTCCGGTTATTCCGTTGCACGTGATTTCAATTTGTGTGTTGTTCATGGCAGGTACCACCGTGAATATGTGTTTCAAATTGTCAGCGCATCAAAACGAACGATACGGAATGCTACCAACAGGAACTAAATATTTTAATGAGACCTAGATATATAATCCTGTGGTAGGCCCGTATGACTTTGCAAAAGATTCTGCACAAAATTTTTGATGTTTCTACTAGGCAACCATTGACCTGCTGATTTCCAATCCTCATGATGCAACTTTTGCATTCTTTAGCATTTTGAGATAGGGAAGTGTGTAAATTAACAAGGGCGATTTTTTGTAAATGTTTCACACGGGGTTAAAAGGTATATAGACATGTTCATATGGTTCTAAGGATTAAAAATGTATTCTATACCTACACCTTTTTGTGTTTGCGCGACAGACCAAAAACTATTCAAGGTCATCATGGTGGTATCATCATGGTTTCAAATTGGTTTCAAATTGTTCGTATGGGAGCACCAGTTCTTTGATATCACTCATTGACTGTCAAAATATAAACTCTAAGAAAATTGAGACCGGTGCCAAATTAAAAAAAAAAATGATAATAGTACAAATTATCGGACAAAAATGACCCTGCAGAAATAGTCAAACATATACATACACAACCAAATACAATATTTTCATTCTAGGTAAGTCAAAAGCAATACCAATCACGAAATGCAACACAATGCGCATATTATGCAATACACTCGGTAAGCTAATTATATTTACCAATGAATATATCTTCTGATATTCTTAGCATTTGGAACATATGTAATTCTAGATCCCTCCGATCAACAATTATAATGAACAAAATGGCTTACCTCACTACCATCAATCCATTGGAAATCACCATTAGTTCTTTTTAATCCAATCCATATCTGATCTGTTTTAGTCTTGATAAAATCTGAGTATAGGAACATATTTTCGTGAATGTCAGAGTTGTTTCAAATTTGATGTCATAACTGGCAGTTTGTTTATATGGATACATCCATGAATATTTTTGTTCTTTACTTGCATTTAGCATTACAAATCTACCGAGTAAAAGGCAAAAAGCTTGAAGCGGGATTACCCCCTTCAGAAGGCTAAAAATAAAAACTACCAATAAAATGGAAAATAAATACCTTTTTGTTGCTTTTGGTTTGACAACAATCTGAGCCTCCGTTTAAAAGTTTATGGTCGAAAATATAACTTCGTGAATTGCAATTTCTTACGATATTTTTAATGGAATTTACTGTTTTCTCAAACTGCTATGTTTAACGATTCCACTTAATAAATTATATATTAAAAGGTAATTTAGAATTTGAAGCTTGCATTTTCAGAATTATTTGTTAAATTTCATGTGCTTATATTTATAATTAATAATAAAAGTAAAGGAGTGTTCTAACATTTATTTTAGAGGACGTCATTGGTTCACAATGTTCTTCCATTTCCAAAGCAAACCTCACTCTTGGTCTTTTGTGGTTCTGTCCTAGAGAGGTAAAGACAACTGCCTATATAACATAAGTCCCTCCAGTCTTAGAATATGCCAGATGCGCTTGGAACCCCTATATAAAGGGATGATAAATAAGGGAATGGATACAGCGTAGAGCTGCACGATTCTGCACTGGTGACTATAGGAAGGAGAGAGAGAGAGAGCAGTGTTACCCAGATGCTACCTGGGTTGGAATGGGAACCTCTTGAAGATAGAAGAGAGAGAAAACATTAGAAGAAAACATACTTTACCATTTTAAGATTCCATTTGCACCCAAAGATGTTCACAAGAACTACCAAGGACGAGCAAACATGGAATGATCTGGGACAACATTATAGTTTCATCATCTACATCCTACAATATCTTCAAAGAACAGCTCATCAACACACTCTAGCATGCATGAGCTCCACACAAAGTTTCAGAAGGTTCAGAGTGAAAATTAAAAGAAATTCGTACCCTAAAAAATCTCCTCCTGCCATTTTAAACAACAGAATTGATCTTAATGATCTTAAGGGGGTCTATGTTTTCAAATTGAAAACAATTTTGTCTACTAGCTTAATTGAGATAGGAATGTGTACACTTTCAGCTTTTATTTGCTTTTTGTTTGAGGTAAATGTGATTTTTAAGCAATATAATTTTGGTCACATATTACAAGATTTTTCTAAATTAATTTATTAAAACATTAAATAAATTCATTAGGCTTCAAACTAACTCGAAATTTTCAGCTCGACAGCATTTCTTATGTTTTTCTTTATTATCACTCGCCCAGTGATATTTAAGACAATTACTTAAAAACATAATTTAACCCATTAGATCATTCCGTATTTACACCAAAATGCACTCAAAAATTGTAATAATTTAAATTTCAAAATAAATGAACAATTATTTCCAAGATTTGGGCCAAATTAATATTTTTTTTTGCAATTTTTATTATTTTCGAATATCAAATGGTGAAAATCGTGATTTTATGAAACGGAACGAACATAACTCAAAAACGAAAGGTCGTATTGTTATGACGTCTCGTAGACGTCAAAAGGTCAGAAATACCTTTTAAACACAAATAAATGAGCCTTGTGCACAAGTGATCTAAATTTTATATTATAACAGATTTAATGATTTTTAGTCGGTTAGGTTCAAGAATTTGGTATGTCCAAAAACAATTATATATATATATATACAATTCAAAGTTACACTTAGCAATTCTAATCTTACTCAAAGTTCATTTATGTCTCCAACCAAAAGTAGCGTTGCAGTTCAACGATGATTATGTCCTCACAGTGAAGACTCCAAAATGACAGCATGCAAAGTCACACTTAAAATCGTCAGGTAATATTCCATGGGAATCTTCTCAGCCCTGGAGATAACTTTTGTCCAGCAGTTCAAGAGGACAAGGTTTAACATAATATTCCACAGTATATCAGTCCAAGATAATCACCACGATTTCTATCTGTCCACAATTTGGAATCCCATTTTGATTCCCAGCACTTTTGTCTTCAAAGACGGCAGTAGAATAATTATAGCACACTGCTCACGTGGAATTGAAAATATAATAAATCCTGGCACTATGTACAGGTCTACATCCATTATTGTAGACTAAAACTAGCTATAACTATACTGTATAGCTCCTGGTTACAACTGCTGCTGCCGAATCTTCTGGCCAAGTTCTCCTTAATATATACACAATATTTCATAACTAGTATTTCCTAACACCTAAAAATAGGTATTACAACATTATCATGCATAAACATAACCTAGCACTGTCAAATCAGATTTAACAAAAATTACATCATCTGAATTGCATCATTTCACATTTATAACTTCAAGGGGAAATCCCCAGACCATGCAATGTTTTGATCTCAAAGCATAAACAGGTTGACTCAGTTTCTAAGTTTACATCTTTGGGAATTCCCATTTCTCCTATTGTGCAATATATCTAACAGGTGCACCCTGCACAAACAACACTAGGGGAATTCCACTTTCTTCTCTTTAGAGTAAACAAAGTAGTTTTCCCGTGAGAAATCTTTTCTCAAATAAAATTGAAAATCAAATTTTAATCAAAATTTTGAGGGTAATATAACAATATCAATATGAAATTTGCCACAGATATCAAGCATCCAAAGGGCTATGAAACCATGAAGCCGGCTTCAATTTTGAATTATGGCATAAAGTTTCCTAATTGTTCAGCTCCTGGTTGCCATGGCAACCATATCAAAAATCGAGCTCCATGGTTTTCTGCGCACTATAGGGCGCACAACACTCCGCGTTTGGGGGAATGGTAGGTAGTTCCGGTAAAATAACAAAACATGTTTGAGATATTTTGCAATCCTTTGGGGACCTGGTGAGGGTGGTATATTATAATTAAAGTGAAGAGTATAGCTTGACCATCGCTGAGATTATCACAAAATTTGGAAATTCGATTCTGTGTAGAAACTAGGCCTTCGACTTCCGGCCCTGGTCGAAATCGTCTATGAGGCGTACACGTCGGCTCAAAATAGTGGTGGCGCTATTCACATGCCCGTTTCTTAAAATCTATACTAGAATTACATCAAAAATTTAAACTTATTTGAAGGTTTTACTTGTGATTTATAGGGAAATGAATTCATAACATTCCAAATATTGTCACGCGGGGTGCAAATCAGCGGGGGCGATGTGGTATTTATACGTGTATTTTAATGGAGCGATTATTTAGTGGTGTGCGCCCTATACCCATGCACCAACTCCCCAAGTATGGTGTAAATGCAAGTTACAGGTAAGCAGTTACGTTTGTTCCGCCGTGTTTATTCAATCAGAGGCCCTGTGCAGTAACCATGGGCAACAACCTCAAATAATTACCATTTTTCACAACTTTTCAATATGCTTACAAATGAAATAGGACAGGTAAATAATTAATAATGAAAAGTCAAGTGCGGGGGTGAAAAACCGCACCCCCTTAAGATATATCGCATGTACTGTATTCTATGGTAGTAACATCAATCTAAAACGTTTTTTGTTAATTCTATTTACCTGCAAGATCTTTGTTCTAGCAGACTAGGATACTGGCCAATGACTCTCATACGCATGCGGTGCACCAATCTGTCGACACGACTCTTGTGCAACTTCAAAATCCATCTGTCCGAACTCACATAGTAACAATACCTGCCCAAAAGAGCCAACCATCAGCACCCACACAATACAGTACACACTAGAGTGGTTAACGTTTTTGTAAAAGGGGGTAGAAGTGTTAAACGTTTCGGTAAGGAGGAGAAGTGTTAACGTTCGGAAAGGGGAGAAGTAGAGAACGTCCTTGTTGTCTCCCCTGTTAGTAACTGCAAGCATCGAACTAATCTCTACAACCCAAACACTGTTTTCCCTTTTAACATAATTTCTAAGTATAAATCCCCATATCATGATAATCCCCTGCACAGGGCCTTTTCTAAGGTTTGCCTTGCCTATAACGTCATGACCTGTGGTAGGGTTGTTCCCAAATGCACAAAATAAACATCATGCTGATGATTGTTTGAACAATTCCAATGCGATGTCCTATGTCGGCAGGAAACCCAAAGAGGAATCGATAACCACAGCCCAACCATAGCCAGGAATGGTACTTTCCATCGAGAGACCACATCGACAATATACGGAAGTGCTATAATGTGAGAACAGGCACCCGCAGTCGAGCAACCTCAATTACCGGGAGCTAGCCACCCAGTTGTAACGCATCTCAAGTACAGAAGGTTTGAGTGATCAAAATATGTTGCCCACCTGACAGAAACCCCTTGAAACGCGATTCTTAAGTGTTGCAAATTGTGCCTTAAGGAGAGAGGGACAGTCAAAACTTGTCCAGGGGTCAAATCTTTAAATTGACCAATCATGTTTGGAAAACCAACCCAAGTTATGTGTTCTAACAATAAGGATTCAGAAAAGGTATAGTTTTGTAATATGTACAGCCTAAAGATTCAGAGTTATAGCAAAAACACAGCAAAAAATCAATAATAAGGGTAAATTTCAGTTGTAAGGGTCAAATTTTAAAGTTGTCCGAGATAAAAACATGGTCCAAAACTTATTGGGGAGTTCAAGGATTGAAATAAGGAGTAGTAGGGGGCAAAGAAAGGTCAACGTCCTTGCATTCATGGGGCTGATCTGTTCCCCTTACTTTATTAAGCAAGCATTTTGAGACACCCAAAACTATTCCTTATTTAATTCCTATGAGTCCACCAATTAAGTTGCACCAATTTTTATCCACATCGGAAGCAACTAAAATTTTGAACCCTGTACAAATGAAATTGACCCTTTTTATTGATTTTTGCTGTTTTTAGCATATACACTATGAAACTTTAAGCGTACATATTACCAACTATACCTTTCTAAATTTGATGGTTAGACACAAAACATGGTATACTTGTCAGCATGATTGGATCAATTAAAGATTTGACCCATGTACAATCTTTTGTTGTTGTCCCACTCTCTTTAAGGCACCACACTTGCGGCACTAAGAATCGATTTCAGGGGGGTTCCTGTCAGGCTGTCACCATATTTAATCACTCAAACAAACCTTTTGTACTTGAGTGTGTTACAAATGTGGGCTAGCTCCAGGGCTATTAAATAATCTGATGACACCCACATCGACGTCCTCCCATTGAGCTCTGTCATAGTTGCATCCGTCTACAAACCTCATCAGTAGACTTCAAGCACCCTCAAATCAGCCTTGGGAATCCACCAAACCTACTTCTTTATGGTGAGTTTGATTTCAACAGCCACAGCACCCAATGGGGCTATAATGAAACTAACAAAGACGGGCAAGCTGTCGAAGAATGGATAGACAGTCAACATCTAGGTCTCCTTCACGACTCTAAGCTGCCGCGATCATTTCATAGCGCCCGTTGGAAGAGATGTTAGTTATTGTTAGGAAAAACTTCTTTAACTTGTGTAGCAAGATTGTTCTGGATCCTGTTCCACTAACTCAACATCGACCAATCGGTATTCAAGTCAACGCTGCAGTTAGACCAAACAAAGTGCCTTTTAAGCGTTGCTTTAATTACAGAAAAGCAGACTGGCAAGTATTCACTGATGACCTGGATCAGAATGTGAAGAGGATTGTGCAAAAACCCCATAACTATGACAAATTTGCCCAACTAGTGAACAAGACTGCACGGAGATTCATACCCAGAGGCTGTAGGACGGAATATATACCAGGCCTTTCCAAGGAATGTGCTAGAAAATATCAAGAGTATATCACCATGTTTGAAGCTGATCCTTTTTTCGGCTGAAACAACTGCTAAAGGTGAGGAAGTTTCGGAGAGGATCTCACAGGAAAAGATCAAAACCTGGCATACTTTAATTGAATCCACCGATATGACCCATAACAGCAAGAAAGCATGGTCTACCATCCGAAAGCTCCGAGGGGATCCAACAGAACCTTCACAACAGCCTAATGTCACACCCAAATAAGTTGCTCACCAACTGCTTTTAAATGGCAAGTGCAGCAAGAAGCCTAAGAAGATCAAACTAGACTAGACCATAAGAGGTTTAGTGGCAACCCTGGTTTCACTCGCCCCTTCAACATGGACGAATTGGAATCCGGTATTGCTAAACTTCAACCAATAAAAGCAGTAGGCCTTGACAACATCTCTACTGAGCAGCTAAAAAAAATCTCGGCCCAGTAGCAAAAGAATGGCTTCTTGAGCTCTTCAATTGCTGCCTTATTTCCCACAGGTTCCCAAAGATCTGGAGGAAAGCACATGTTATGGCACTCCTAAAGCCTGGGAAAGATCCATCCAATCCCAAGAGCTACAGACCAATATCACTCTTCAGCCATACCTACAAGCTCTTTGAACGTCTCCTGCTCAATCGTATCGCACCTGTGATAGACGAACACCTCATACCAGAACAAGCAGGTTTCCGGCCAGGCAAATCAACAACAAGCCAAGTACTCAACCTAACTCAACACAATGAGGATGGTTTTGAGAAGAGTATGGTAACCGGAGCTGTGTTCGTCGACCTATCAACAGCCTTCGACATTGTTAATCACAGATACCTACTCCATAAGATTTTGGAAATCACCAAGGACATCCGCTTGACTGAGCTTATCCCAGGATTGCTGGCAAACAGGATGTTCTTTGTTCAGCTAGGAGCGAAGAAGAGCCGATGGCGTAGGCTCAAGAATGGTCTACCACAAGGGAGTGTGCGTGCTTGCACCTCTCCTGTTCAACATTTATACCAGCGACCAACCTAGGAGTGCAGGAACCTGTTGTTTTATTTATGCAGGCGATCTTGGATTAGCGCACAAGATGCCGACTTCACAGTTGTTGAAGAGAGACTCGCCAAAGCTTTGGATGAACTCACTCGTTATTATGAGGAAACCACCTACGTGCAAATCCATCTAAGACACACGTGTGTGCTTTCCATCTACGCAACCGTGAAGTCAAACGTCAGCTTAAAGTTACCTGGTCTGGAACACCCCGGGAGCACTGTGATAACCCTGTCCACCTAAGAGTTATCTTGGACCGCACTCTCAATATAAGACCCACATCGAGAAGACGAAGAGTAAGTATGTTCACGCAATATTATCTTGAACAAACTCACTGGCACAAGATGGGGTACTCGACCACATACCCTAAGATCGACGGCACTTGCCCCGTGCTACTCATGTGCAGAGTATGCTTGCCCTGTATGGGAAAGATCAACCAATGCCAAGAAACTTGATTCAGTATCAAATGCATCATCCTGCCGGGTTATCACAGGATGCCTCCGTCCAACACCAACGGAAAACTTATATATCCTAGCAAGAATTGCTCCACCAGACATCCTTCGTAGCGTAGCGAGCATGCAAGAGCGTAGCTGCCAAGTATCTAATGTGAAGCACCCTGTCTGGACAGATACCCGCTGCCAACCGCCTTAAATCCAGAGAGAGTTTCTTAAGCAAAGTCCAACCTCTTGAAACAGTCTCTAAGGAGCTCAAGAGAGTCGCCTTGTGGAAAGAAAGACGTTCCATCAACCAAGTAACATCTATTGGCATTGAACCTGGTGAGCATCTCCCACCTGGAGCTGACCATTTTAGTCCTTGTTGACATAGCTACATGTACAACGGGGCGGTCCAAGTTGAGTCCAACTTCCATGTAAACGTTACGTTACATCTGCCCGCTCCGTTTCCTTGCGTAGCATCCTAGGCACGCACAAATACCTAGTATACCTATGATTAAACCTAGATTGAGAACCAGAATTGGCCAATCTAAGGTTTCCTTGCAGAAGTGGGGCTACCTGGAAGCAGATCAGGACACTACCTGTGGTTGTGGAACAGCACCACAGACAATGGAACATATCTTGGTCTGCCCACTGCTGGAGCAACAATGCACAAACAAGGACCTTGCGGAATTCAGTGAAGCAGCCAGACGTTGTACCCATCTCTGGCTGGATCATATTTGAGAATCACAGTGTTTGGACACGATAAGAAGAAGAAGTTTTCGTAAACAATCAATTCAGACGTTACCGGTTTTGTAAAGGGCTATCTGCATTTTGAGGGAAACTAACAGAAATCCCCGTAACACAAAGTAGTTCAATGCAAATAGCCATAGATAATTTTATTGACAGTCAACTGTAGAATTGCATCAGTTGTCATAATGATTATTAGCTTCCTAGTGCTATACAGATCATTTTGATACCAACATTTCAATTTCACCAAAAATACAGATAGCCCTTTGTTGATAATATAAAGTAACAACAAAATGAATGTTTTATATGACTACCACTCAGTATCAAGAAACACTTTAAATTTCTAAATATCTAAAATTGATAAATTCCAGCCCTCCTTGGTTAATACGCTCCCTCCGCCCCAATGTGGTTGTCAAATCTTTAGTGTTAGCAGGGGAGCTAGGAATTCAGTTAATTGACAACGTCTAAACCCCTAAAATAGGCATGTTAATGTAACTTAAATCACCGTCTCACCTTTACAGTTTAGGTTATCAATCACAGGGTTGCCAGTCCCAGCGTTATAAGTTGTTTGCATAGTCCATCCACCAAGATGACCTAGTTGTGCACAAGCCACACTTGCTTCTGCATTTTGAAATTTACGATCAGATTCTCGATCACCTATTTTGCACACGGTACTCCAAACCCCCTCACGAGATACCTGAAGAGGGCCGGACTTCGCTTCAGAGTTACCGACAATACGGAGTTGGTTGGAGAGTTCTGTAAAAAAATGAAATTACATTTTAGCCCTATCATGTAAAAATTACCAGTGGGTCCCCGAATGCTACGCTTATTGGATGTGACATAACATAGTGGTGACCGCATGATATGTCTAAGCGAGTCAATTTGATGGGCACAAAAACTGAGTAGCTGTAGCAAAGCATTTTTATCTTGCCTCGGTAGTCTCCTAGTACAATAAATATTACGTCTAACTTGTATCAATTAAGGAAAATGTTGAGGATAGCATGGTTAGAAAGATAAGCAATGAGGAGGTGTTGAGAAGAGCAGGAGTGGACAGGAAGATTTTTCGTGAGATAAGGAAAAAAACAACTGAAGTCCCTTTGGTCACATTATGAGGAAGGGTGGTTTGGAGAACCTGGCACTAACTGGAAAGATAGAGGGAAAACGAGCAGAGGAAGGAGAAGAGTGTTATGGATGTCTAGCTTAAAGGACTTGCTGGAAGAAATGGGAGAAAAACATCAAGAGGTGGAGCTAGCTACTTGAGAGAGCAAAAAACAGAGAGTTGTGGCAGGAGTCATAGGTGCTAAAGGGTACGCTCATAACCGCATTAAAGCATATTTAAATGGTCGATAGGCCTATAAAGAAGAACTAGTCAATTGGAAAGAACGAAAGATCAGAGAAGAAAGTCGACGAGCACTGGTTCGGGAATCGAACCCGGGTCGCTTGCATACGCGGCAAGCACTGATAACCCAGGCATCGCGTCGACACGACTGAGAACAACACTTTTGAGGTGAATAGATAAATTGCTATATAGGTGGCGCCCGTCGTTCCGTAACCCCGCGTAACAATATATTGAACGAGTCACGGGTGGCGCGATCGGTAAGTTAAGGAGGAGTCCGTCCTGAGGTGCTCAAGGGGTACGCACTACCCGCGTTTTCCAATATATTTCACTGGCCGTGAGGCCTCTACAGACGAAGAAACTAGTCTATTTTAAATATCTATATATATTAAAGAGATATATATGAGAGATAGAGAGATATAGATATAGTAAGATATAGATTTACCACCAAATTCAAGTTTAATACTTTAAAATATCATTAAAAAACATTAATTTTCAGCGGTTGTTACTGGCAGTTTTCATGCATAACGGGCCATTCACAGACAAACTGAGCGTCGTAGTTTTGTTTTGTCTGGATTCGCGAGGAAAACTGCGTGTTCGTGGTGAGCTAAACGCAGAAAGGTGTGCGTGAGGGTTTTTTGTAAACGCATTGGTCCAGGAGAATCGCCGGTGAATGCATTTCCAGCTAATTCAGGCAAACCCGACAAAGGTGTTCATTCTTCTCTTGCAGTGTGGTTTCTTATTATGGCGACATTTTGATATTAGTTATGATTTGTGTTGTCAGATTTTTGTCCTCATTTCGTGCTGGGCAGGCAAAAACCTCGATGTAATTCCAGAGGCAAATGCAAAACCTTATTATGTAAAAGTGGGCCCCATGTGCTAAACCTCATATGTGCATTTTGGTCACATCGGTTCTAGCTTGATTTTCATGCCAAATATGATAGTCAATCATAGGAACTTTATTTCAAAATCGGATTAAACCAATATATCTAAATATATTAGAAAGGAAAAAGTTTTCTGTGCCTGGCATTACAGCTTGTTAGGATTTCCCTTCTAGGGATATTGGGAACGTTTCATATTCAGTCTCCATATTGGGCTTAGTGTTATGTTTCTTTCTCGTACTTATCATGTGTTGAACAGATGTTGTGTGTTAAATCTGCTTTTAAACGCTCCTCACGAAAGGCCTAGGTATGACTTGGCTTCATTCATTGATTTTTACAGTTCTTTGTACACTATGGCCTCAGATAAGCATTCTCCACGTAACGGACAATTCGCTTGGATTCTACAGTTGCATGTTTTGATAGGCTTGGTTTCTTTACTGTTCTTGATGACCTTGGCGTTATGTGATTTTATGAGCGATCTCATATTTCATGCAACTATAGCTCATTTTGACAGTAGTGGATTGAAATATATTTACACCTGTGTCTCGCGGGAAATGCTTATCTATGAGCTTGAAGAAGGGTTCCCCCTACAGATGTTCTTACGCCTTGCGTACTGAAGGGGATTAACCATATTACTTTATCCGATCTTTCCTCTTAGTCCCTTTTTTGTCTCCTTTCTTTCTTTCTGTGCTTAGCTTAATGGTAAGCTTGGTAACCGCTTGATTTCAGCGCCTCGTTTAAAATGGTGCTGATTTATCAATCTTCTTGTTAGAAGAGATGCGTTGGATCCCTCTTCGCTACGGCGGAGAACATAAAAAAACAAAAAATCGAACAATATCAAAATGTCGCCATAATAAGAAAACACACTGCACGAAAAGAAATTCACACCTTTGTCCGGTTTGCCTGAATAAGCGGGAAATGCCTTCACCCGTGCGCTTCTCTGGAACGATGCGTTTACACCCTCACTCACACCTTTCTTGCGTTTAGCCTTCACGCACAACACGCTTTTTTTTCCCTCGCGACTCCAGACAAAACAAAACTACGCTCATTTGTCTGATGAATTCCGTTAGGCATGAAACTGCCAGTAACAACAGATGCAAATTAAATGTTTAGCGTATATGCTACTAGGCCCTCTACTTTGTTTTTAGTATCGAGCACTCTACAGCTGGAATTGAAATATAGTTATTGTTATATATATATGTAATTAATACAACATATATATTATATATCTACTATATTAGATATATAAATACTATATTATATAGCATATCTTATATAGATATATAATACGTAGCGAGTTCACCAAAATAATATTATTGGCAAGCTTTCGACAGAGTGCGTCACATGACCACAAATAGTGTAGACTAAGTAGAGCGAAAGAGAGATCAGGGGGAAATAGACGCATATTTTAGGGAATAGCGCCTATTTCGACTGTCGACGCCGTAACAAACCAAACATGGCTGCGCACAGTTGCAATAACACAGGTGAAAAACCTTTTGCAACTCGACGATTTCTGTCTCGTAAACGAAGATCAACTAACCCAATTCATCGATAGATGGATATTAATAATACAAAGAAACTAGTATGTTCTGTCAGTGTTCGACTTCGAGGAGTTTTGTAATTAAAAGCCCGATCAATTCCTTCCACTGCCTATTTCAATGCCATGGACATGCGTTTGTTACTAATGGCCGGATGTAGGGATATGAATGGTGAGCTTGCAATGAAAATTCTACGCAGTCAATTTGGTACGTACTTCGGCGTCATTTACTTGACGAGAGACTTTCCTTGTCTGAGCTTGGTTTCGCTCAAGGCATCAACTCTTTCATAGCCTAGCCTAGGCCGATTTTTTTGTCAAGTAGGCCTCAGCTTCCCTTTTAACCAATCAATGAACAAAATATATATTCATGAAGGATATAAAACAAATATTTAATGATCTTATTCGGGATCTTTGTGGAATATATTGGTCCTCTCGGTGAACTGGAGGGCTTGGGGTACTATTTCCCCTCGTCCTTCGGTCTTAGAAAAATAGTACACCACGCCCTCCAGTTCACCTCGGGGGCCAATAGATTCCACAAAATCCTCCATGATCATTAAATACTTGTACAATATTCACTATATAGATCTTACTTACTATATTCGCAGACATAGTGCAACGATGCTGTTAGGCTGGCGTCGTTCCATCGACCTTGGATGTCATCTGCATTTATGCTGATGCCTAATTCTGTGCCATCTACTCCACCGCCATTTGGTTCACCAGGATACCAACTCTGATATGGTGAACTTCTCCTGATTATGGTATGAATGTCGTTTCCCTCCCGCCAGGGCAAGGTTAGTTGTGGTCCAATCCAAGGAATATCGTGAATTTGTCCTTAAGTATCAAGATAATATGTGGGTTCGTCGGGTTGTTGTATACAGAGTGCCGGTTGTTGAAGTAAAATACGAAACGTTCCAGCTTTTAAAATCGCATTATAAATTAGTATTTAAAACAGCGGTCGTAAGAAATGATCAAATAATTGTGTTACGAGGGATTAGCATCCACCTCTATGTAAACATAAGTCTCTATTCCCAACATCCGTCAAAAACGGTCAAATTATTCATTAAGGTTATTGATTAATTACGTAACTTAGAGTTTTGAAACTTGATAAGTTTATTAAAGTTGATGTAGTACCCCTTTATTAATTGTACATTCATTATAAAACTGGAACGTGTAATACGGTTTCCCGCTTAATTTAATTCTGGGATTATCGGCAATACATGTTAATGCATTAAAAAAAAACTGTGTTAATATTTTTTTCAATTGAATGTATAAATCTCATATTTCGAGAGCAGTGGTCCTAACGTTAACAATACTTCTGTTTAAATCACGTGTTCTATTCACGGACTCACGGTTCAGTCAGCAAATTGCGGTAGACTAGGTTGGCAACATGTTCATGTTCTTCTGCATCTGATACGGTAGCCAGATCACCATTGTATAAGTTAGAACAACGATGGCGTGATTGGGTAAATGACGCCAATTCCAAGTTCATGGCATAACATGAATTCCGAAAAGGGTTCTCGCAGCCAACGATGCCAAATCCTATTATATCAAATGAATTTGAAATGGATTATGTCACCTCCTTATATCATGTTTATAAATTACACACCTATTCTATTCAGATCAGATACAACTATATCTACCAACATTATTTAAAAAGGGGGGTCATACAATTTCGACCCTAAAAGGGGGTCAACAATTTTGGCAAGAGTTCCATATGTACCCTTTCAAAGTTCTACATGTAACCAACTTGTTTTAATTTTTGGCCTTAGGATCAGAGTGTTTGTTAATGTTAGGCCATAAATAAAAAGAATTTGTTTCCTGTAAAATTTTAAAGGGTGGTACATATGGAACTCTTTCCAAAATTGTTGATGTCCGAAGTTCCAACTTTCCAACCCCCCAACAAAGTATTTATGAACACTTCCTTAAAAACGCTTTAAAATTATACAAATACCATGTAATCAGTTTTGGTTTTAAAGGTCCCAGGAAAAGGGCAGTATGGTTTTCGAAAGTACCCATTGATATATCAAAACTTGTATAGCATCGGACATGTTTCAACAACACAATCCCTACCCTTTTAGGTAACAGAAATGGGGTTATTTTGAAGTACATAATTATCCTCATACAAAACGCTGGGAGCGACTTCGGAAATTGTCTTTTTTGTGTGACGTAATTTGTGAAACACTTGCACGGCCAAGACCTGGATGTTGCTAGTATAAAACATACAGTTGAACCTGTACTGTAAACTGGTAGCAAAGTGCGCCAATTTTGAAAATATAGAAGATGAGGTTACGAGTTGGAAATTCGTGTGCAGATAATACTGATTGACGGCCAAAATTCCGCTGACACATCGCAGTGTCAAGGGGGCGAGCCCCACCAATTTGAGCCCCCGTTGAGCCCTTGCCACGTTCAAGAAACAACTCAGACGCTGAGGATGAACCATACAGGGGCAAGCCTTGCCTCAAATTGAGAATTTTTTATTTGGGTGCACGGGACCGATTGGTAAACAAATTTAGTATTCTTTAATGGATGGACAGCAAAAAAGGAAATGTGTGGCTAATTTTGGTCGTACTATTTCTTTACCTAGATTGGCTGGTGTCACATGAATTACCACACATGGTTTTTAACCGCGGCCGGTGACGGAAGACATTCACATTGTTTGTCACACGCTTGTAACAGTTTAACCAAATCCATTAAAGCGCAAATTTCGATAGTTATCAACCCACCTACATAAAAAATATCATTCATTGACTCAAACCTAAATCGACGGCATTGTGATGGGAGGCAGCACCTTCTCAATATTATTTCGTAGGCTAAACATTTGTGGTTGTCCGGTCTGAGGCATGGAGGTTGTCGAATTAGAACACAATCTTGTAGCGGTATCATCGTCGGTACGGAGCAATTTTAGAGTTGTTTTCACAGATATTTGAATTAGGTTATCTGACCGACCTGTATTGTTCCCAATATTAGGTATAGGATAAGGCATAGTGGAGTGCAGTTCGGGGATTAATTGCATGCTTGGAATGCATTATAATTAACATCTGCATTAGCGGGGCCCGGCATATCCAATTTACTTTATAAATGCCTCCAAGCATGCAATTATATCCCCGAATGCACTCCACGAATTCCTTATCTGTCATAAACCACAGGAGCATTATTTTATACCCATCAAAAACATAAAGAAATATTAATAACTCTTTTTCTGAGAGGATTGTGGATAACTTTTAAAAATTTACAACCTAGAAATATTGTAGTTTCTACGAACTTTTCCCACTACCACTGAATTGACTGCATAAAGCTCAAGCATTTGGAGAGAAGGTGTGAAAGTTATACAATGTAGTATTGATTGAAACCTTCCATGAGTTACCAGCTCAATAGCGTGTCCACACGTGTAGTTATAAGTTAATACCGGTATGAACTTAAGGTCCACTGAATTAAAAAAACAAATCCACTATTCCCCTCACGCCATTGTACCCTATTGTAATCGTCTCCACATGCGGTCGAACATAATCACTTAGGTCAAATCCTGTCACAACCTCTATATGTCAGTATACCAGGTGCATCTTGGTTTTGGTTAACACTGGTCACAGTTAAGTACGACAGAGCATGTCCACACGTACTTTACTAATACCGGTCGTAAGTTACGACCGGACTTAAACCCTGCCTCTTCTTCGGCATTAATCGTCGGACTTAAAGCCTAATTAAGTCCGATAGAGTGCGTTCACACGAGCAAATTTATATCAACACTAAAACCGATCGATTTAGGTACGGTATTAAGTGACTTAATGTCCGACCGCCTGTGGAGACGATTACAATATGGTAGCAATAGGCGTGAGGGGAATTAGTGGATTTGTTTTTTTTTAATTCCATCCGGTATTTTAGTTAATACCGGTAATAACGTCTTGTGGACACGACTAATAATAGGTAGCTTTTAGACATAATTGTCATGATTACAATGGAACGTGAGGGCGATTACGCATTAGTCATACTTACTTCACAATCGGATTTGGATGAATAAGCGCAGTGGATTTACATGCGATACTTATTCATTAAGTTCTCTTCATGTTCGCATTCTATTTATTGGTCAAGTCGGGGTTATTTAACCCCGCAGATTTTAAAATAGACAATTGTAGGACGTACTCTGCCATTAAAGTTGCTTGTTTTTTAACACTATATGAAATAAGATTTCTATTTTAAGGTTAGACTCTGTAGTGAGTGTCAATCCTGATTCTTTCCCCGTTCGTAAAGCCACATCACCTGGGAGGTTGTGTAATGAACCGTTTCTGGCTTTGGTATTATTGCCTTACTATGGCAAGTGAACTGTTCAAGCGCTTTCACTTGAGGGGGATGTAAAAGCATGCTTGCATGGTGCATTATTAAATTCTAATGGTTTAATAATGCACGCTTGATAATGCATACAAAACAAAACAACTGAATATGGACACACATGCATATTTAAAAATCGTGTCTAATGCACGCCTGCATATTCAAATCGGGTAATAATGGCCGCAATTGGCTCATAAATTACATGTAGATTGGGAAATTCAATTCCAAACAGTCTATCTGCCTCGGCTTTACTCCAGGTTTAGCAGAAGCTAGAAACATAAAACACAACAGTGTTGAAAGTAACCTGAGACCTTTGAAACACAACCATCCTTTCTTTATTGCTCTTTGTTGAACCACTTGGTTTTTATCATATTCCTCCATGGCATTTGGAGGCAGTGTGGAATAGGGGACGGGGTAAATTGTCACCTCCACAGGTAAAGCGTGGTCCACCACATTGTCCATCAAAAGACTTGTAGGACTGTTAAATTATTTTCGCATTTCAAATTCCATCCAATGTCTGCATTTCATGATTATTGTCCCCCTGAGAGTGAGTCCTCATTTCACCCACAACATAAAAAATTCTGGTGCTTTCACTGAAAAATAATATATGGCTTAGTTCAATGCATGATAAGTCTTTCACTCTGAGCTGTACAATATTCTTTTGTTTGAAAAGGTTTTAATCCCACAATGATGCTACACGGCTTATACCTTTAGTTTCTGAACCTTTCAGGCGAAACTGGCCCAAGTTTGGGTATTTTATCTTTAGATGGTCAAACGGAAATATCTCCGCCCGGGTCCATCACATTGGATGGAATAAAAGGGAGGATTAGCTTTAGGAAAATCTTGTCTAACCCAAATTAGTTTCAAAATATATGGCAAAAAATACACAGTTACTTTTTATAATTTTAGTTTGATTGTATAGTTTTTAGTGGGACGTATGTAGTAATATATCAACATTGGTCATAGGTCATAAGGATTCCAAAATGGTACCGTTTTGATATGTGCGATGACGTGTAAGATTTACAGGGGAAAGTAGGTAGGTCAAGGTCAATTAGAAACAATGGTAGTATAATAAAATTATTTTATTTTTTTCGGTTTTTTTTTTACATTAAAAATGTTGGTGCACTTCTTGTTATAAATATGTGGAGATATTTTTCCTCCTGTATAATAACAAAACACATATTTACTACCATATTTCTTTTACACACTCCAGATCACGGAAGCATGACAAACTATACATTTATCCTTAATCCTTACGCATAACAAGCATTTACGTCTAAGTTGTTAAGGTTAGTCAGATGACTTTGAATTGGGTACCCCTAATAGCCTTTTGAATATATGATTTTAAGGTATTCCCCACGTGCATTTTCTACTTTTGGTATGTTGTTCTGGGACATTTTGCAAGTACAAATCAGAAAAAAAAACATCTGTTGCAATTTTATCTAGGTTAAGCACTGTTATTAAACCCACTAACACAACATCAATCTCCGCGGGGGACTGAAGAAATGAGGGAAGAGGGGAAGAAGAAAAAGTCGCACATTCGGGTGGGACTCAAATCCAGGGCCTTAAGGCCCCAGGCCCGAACCGGGACAACGCCGCGCTACGATGGTGCCGCTTATCGCAAGCCATAAAGGCATCACGTATTGGCCGCAACGCGTTGCTACTTCTCGCAACGCGTTGCGGACAGTTCGGCCCGCGTTGCGGTGTTAGGCAAATCAAAATCATGAAAATTTTCATGTGCGTATTTAAAAAATAGACCCACAACGCCGTTGCCTAGATATTACAATCGCTGCAAACCTTCACAACAGCGTTGTGCAGCTCACAACGCGTTGCGAAGGGACCACAAGGCAATAAGGGTCATTAACGTATTGCCGCCACGCGTTGTTAAGAAAGTCACAATGCGTTGCGACATTTGGCAACGCGCTGCGGTCGGCCAATCAAAATCATGAATTTCTGTGACGTATGTTAAAAAATATAATCTCACAACGCGGTGCGACCTTCACAAACCGTTGCAAACCGTCACAACGCGTTGCAGCAATGCGTTATGACCATTATTGCACTTCCAAGCATTGTGAAGCTTTACAACGCGTTTGTGAGGTCCACGCGTTGCGAAGTCTGCAACAGCGTTGTGAAGCCCGTAAGGGTCATAAACGTATTGCGCAACGCGTTGGGATCTATTTTTTGAAATACGTCACCAGAAATCATGATTGTTGATGCGGCAGAGGCCGCAACGCGTTGCCGAAATGTCGCAACGCGTTGCTACTTTCTCACAACGCGTTGCGGCATACGTTTATGACATTAGGCTTGTGAACATTCACGCAACGCGTTGTGAAGCTCGCAAGCTTGTGAAGGATTGCAACGAGTTGTGAGTTTCCACAACGCGTTGTAGACTTGCCAACGCGTTGTGGGTCTCATTTTTGAAATACGTCACAGACATTCGTCACCCAATTATACATTGGCCGAGACGCCGCAAACGCGTTGATACTTTCTCGCAACGCGTGCCTAAATGTCGCAAAACAGCGGTGCAGGCAATACGCTATGGCCTTGATGGCTTGCAGAGATCCGCTGGCCCGGAGAGCAATTTCGTGTCCATGTGAGTCTTAGTTTGATAACGTCATCGCCTACATTCTGGATGCATTTTTCCCACTCAGTGCTGTGAGATTTTGTGAGAGTGGTGTATTGGGTTAATTGACTAGTGGACGAGGACAATGCGATATACTCCTAAACTGGCCACGTTTTGTTCTTTAAGCCCCATTTGGTAATGTTAGTCAAATACTTCGACCCTCACCCCACACACACGGCGCGCCGCACGCAATCTTCTCTCTTCACTACATTGCAGGTCGCACTGAAAAAAGAAAAGGAAGAAATAAAAAAAATAAAAAAAATAAAAAAAATCCAATGTTTTTTTTTAAACTTTTACTTTTTCCCCAGTAGTTCCTGTTGAAAGAGGGGTCCTTACTATATACGCACAGTACGTAAGAAGTGGTGTTGTACGAGTATGGTACGACACGGGTCTTCTTAAGCTTTGTTCAAACTTCTAATATTCTTGCTTCAAATGATATTTGCATATTTTTACTTCAAAATTTAAGTTTGTCATGATTCGGATGACTCTGAATGACACTGGCAAATGTTATTTAAATGCAACAGAAAATTGGGATGTTCAAATTACATCAATCAGGTTGCTTTCATGTTTCAATTTTTTTCATATAACATGGCTCAAAATCACTGGCAGTATCCAAGTTGAAATGGCAGGTTTTAGGGACATCATGTTATGCTCTGGCATAATAAATAGATGTGTTAACATTACAAATATTGTTTCCCGTGTTCTTACATGGAGTACCGAGATGATTGCGAACGATAGTCATGATTTTTCCGTTCATGGATAGGTCCACTCTGAATATCGTAACCCACTGTGAAGAATCAGCTCTACCTTGAGTTATGTACCCGGTACTCGAGTGATCGAGGAAGATTGAACTGGGCGTATTGCGAAAAGCATATACGGTGTAGGAAATGATTTAGGCTAAGACCATGGGACATGTGTGAATCAAAAAAAACCCTACATTCAGAATAAAAAATAAGTCAATTATTTTGCTCACATGTTTGCTTTGTTGTAAAGAGGGAATAAACAGGCTTTCAGAAACGGTTTATTTTAGTCCGGTAAAATGAGCTAGGTATGCACCTGGAAGGAAGTTATCTTATGTGGTTTTTCAAGATCAGATTTTATCGAGGAATAAGAATGTTAGGTAAAAAGACCGAATCCTGAACGATCCCTCCAATAGGGGGGGGGGGGGGTGGTTATTTCAGGGGGGTCAACAAAATTAGTGGGAAAATACATATAATAGGTACATATGAAGAAAAATAAGATATCCTGACCATGTAATGACCTAAGAATTAAGCTTAGTCAGGTATATAAGTATTATGTACTGGATGTAGTCCGATACAAGGGCAAGTAAGGTGTAGGGGGTCACTAAATGACCCTTATTAAGAAAAACACACAGTGGAAATTGCTTAAAATATACAACCATACCACAATTAGAAAGTAAGTAATTTGTTTAAATCCTCTGTGGAGGTCTGGTCAGGTGGCCAAAAATACAGTTATTTTGGGGTGGCAAAAACCAGGGAGGGGGGTGCACTAAATATGCGACTTATATGTGCCTATGCCAGATGGTACGAAAATAGATGTCAGTGTGGCGGAAAGTTAACCATGTGGTTTTTCTAGATCGAATATATGAGGAATAACAATATGTTAGGTAAAAAGCCCGGTTCCTGAACGCACCCCCAAAAATGGGGGTTATTTCCGGGGGGGGGGGGGCAAATTCCTATATGGTACATAATGAAGACAAATAAAAATATATGACCGTTAGTGGACCACAAGAATTAGCATATCGGGTTATTAAGTATACCGGTACTTTATGTTGTAATTATACAAGGGCAAATAAAGTTGTCGGGGGTCACTCACCCCCCCCCCCCCCGATAGTAAGACATACTCCGAAAATCCTGAAAATAAAAAAACGTACCCAGTTAGGAAGTAGGAATTTGTTCCAATACTGAACAGTAGTTTCAGGTGATAGTATAGTTCATCTGTGGAGAGGGAAGCGGCAAGAGGGGTAAAAATACAGTATTTTGGGGTGCCAACCCGTGGAGGGGCGCTTGAATATAATTTGCTTAGATGTACCTACAAAGGTGGTACGAAATAGCTTTCAGGGTGTGGGATTTTCATAGATAAAAGTGGTCATTGAAGTTTTTATTATGATAATGTGAGAGAAAAGGGGTCATTGGTGTTAGGATTGAAACGGTTGGGGGTTATTGGGGGTCAGATTTGATGTCCAAAAATGGGGGTTTCCAAGGAGAGGCATTCGTATTTTATACGCTAAATTGTCACTTTTATATGTAACGCGCTTTGACCTAATTGATAACGCGAGGCTCAAAAAATGTTTGTATTTAAAAGATTTTTCTTAAAAAACTGGTTATATTATTTATACAATATTCTTTTAAATATAATTAAATTAGTTTTGATTATCACCATATGATAATACTTTTGTCCATGATTTAAAAATTAACATAAAAAACAAAAGTAGGTAATTGTGTTTAAGTAAGTTTCCGATTGTATTTTTCAATACTGGGTGTGCATTAGCTCCCCACAGCTTATATTCACTGTCATATCATTACTACATCAAGCATTGAATTACCTTAAAGGGACATAATGGCATGAAAAAAATGACATAATGAAAGGACCATTAATTTAATTACTTCCAAGCGTTTGAAAACAATTTGGATGTTTACAGTCTGTAAAACAGTAAAAAAACAGTAAAAACAGGAAGAGGTTCAGGGGGGGGGGGGTGGGGAGGTGTTTGTTTTCAAAATCGGGAAAGTGAGTTCAGGAAGGGTCTTTTAATTATGTCAATATTATGACTTTAGGTCCCTTAAATAAATAAATAAACTAGATCGTAGTACTACAGGGTTGGTTGAGTCTTATTTGTCATCAGATGTGTATAGAGTAGTAGTTATTAACTAACCCCCCCCCCTCAACAGTTTTGTATCACATGATGCAGGGGGGTGTGCAAAACAAAAAAATAAACTAGACAATGTTCCCATCGTTTAGTTAAATGGTAATGTTTTGCAAACCCATGTGTAATTATAATTGAGGTGGACCATTTGCAGTATAGCTATACTGGTGGTGATGGTGGTGGTGTGGTGGTTTTTTTTTTTGGGGGGGGGGGGGTGATCCCATATCTTTGTGGATACAACTGCCTGTCCTTGAACCCATTTTGACATCAACTGGAACCCAATGACCCCCAATAAATTCAATCTATGTCCATTCTCCGATAACGGTTCAAAAAGTCGTTTGTAGTGTCGCTCACAGTCATGCACAGTTAAAAGCTTGTTTTTGGCCTTTAAGAATGAATGTTTCTGAATCTAAATTTACTTAGGGTTATGTTTCAAAATGATCCGGACTCGACTGTTGTAAACGGATGAGAAAGGAGCAAGAAAGAGGGAGAAAGAGGCGAAGGAGGAGGGGAGAAAGGGAGCAAGCACTAAAGAAGGGAGGGAAAAGGGGGAGAAAAACCGAAAGACGAAAA
Source organism: Ophioderma brevispina (assembly GCA_023653785.1). Lineage (NCBI taxonomy): Eukaryota > Metazoa > Echinodermata > Ophiuroidea > Amphilepidida > Ophiodermatidae > Ophioderma > Ophioderma brevispina. The sequence continues at coordinate 69,598 of JAMKCH010005911.1, forward strand.
ATACAGAAAAAAAAAAAAAGAGGAAAAGGGAAAAAATTGCAAAAACCCCCCCCCCCCCCCATGCTGTCCATTAACACAAGAGCGCATAGCACAGATTGCATTGCATTTCTATCAGCCTCTATATGCACTAATTGTTAAGTTTTAAAACATGATAATATTGGATTATTAAAGTTTCGTAAGATTTCTCTGAGAGCATGTCGCAAATATTTGCAGGACAGGATTACAGTTACGTAATTCGAATGGAGACAAAATTGCTAAAATTAACTGAATACCTATGTTCCAATTGGGATAAATCGATAAGATGTCAGTGTTATATTATACATGTTTTGCATAAAAATCTGATTTCAACGTAACACTTTCCAGCCTAGAATGAAAGAAATCCCCTGTTACGTTCATCCCGCGACAGTACGTTACCTCCCTCCTGTTACGCTCTTGCAATATGGCGTGATACATAAAGTCGAACACTACACAATGCTTTAGTATGAAGGTAACACCTGATAACGTATAGAGACTAAGTGGTGAAGCACCTACTTTCATCAAGAACAGCCCGACTACGAACCAGGCCCGACAGAACGTTACGACAGATACGGTAAATAAGTGTTAATTTAGGCAATTACTAAAAATTCGGGCTCTCTTTTAAGCTCACCCATGCATTGTACCGTGTTCTGAGAATATTAAAGTTTACGATTTTCAAGATTTTAAGGAATTCCTTAATGTTGTATTTGTCATTTTGGAGACCAAAACTTGAACACTTTAAGAAGAAGGGCCTAAGGGGTAATTGAAGCTTTGTTGATATTATGAAACAAACGGGTTCATTGGGTGTGTAACACAACCAATGACGCGCTTTTTCAAATATCAACAAGCTTCAATACCCCCTTCTTCGTACCATCTGGTGGGCCCATATAAGTAATATTGACGTGGCAACCATCAAAACGACCAGAACCCAAGAACCCCCCCCCCCCGCCTCGCTTAAAATCTACAACCCCATAACCCTTTTCTCTCCAATATCACATAAAAACTTCAATGGCCACTTATCTACTGAAAAATCCCCAACCCTGAAGCTTTTTGTACACATTTAGGCACCATATAAGACAAATTTCTATTCAAGTGCCCCCCCCAAAAATAAAAAAAATACTGTATTTTACACTCTTGCCACCTCACCAGACTCCACAATGAACTATACTATCATCTGTAACTACTGTTCAGGATTGCACAATTGGAACGTTACTTACTACAATACGGCCGTCAGCCGTCTTGTTATGTTTTGATTGACGGTCTTCTTTCTGATTTCTTTTTCTTTCCAACCACTGCAAAATGCTTTAGCTCAGTTGACGTATTAGGACCAGAATTGTATCAATGAACGCTGAGTCATCTAATTCATGACATATGACTGTGACCCCCAATCGGGGTAATCTAGGGGTAACAGGGGTCAAAAGTGGGATTTTCTTTAAACTGTATCTCTCCTACAGCTTTACATTTGCATGGTAACGTGACTCATGCAGGTGAAGCAGCTTGAGACCCTTCACAAAAAGTTAGGGTCGAGAGGGTCAATGTGGGGTCATTAAGGGGGCACGTCCGGTCTTACTGTGAAAAAATCTTCAAAAAAATACATTCAAAAATTAGCTATCTGGTATATGCTAAACGTTGCATGGTCAGTGAATCATAAATATCAAGCAGCTAAGACCCTTCACAAAAACGTTGTGCTCGGGCATGTGGGTCAAAGGTCATTAAGGGGGAAACTTCCGGTCAAAACCAAAATATTCAAAAAAATAGTTCAAAATGTAAACAAAAGTGAATAACTTCAGATACATTAGTGTTACCTGATGTATGCAAAGGTTATTTTTATTTTGGGGTCAAAGGTCATTTAAGGTCATTTCCGGGTTTAGGCTTAATAAACTTCAAGAATTTTTATCTCCAGAATAACATAATAGATTTTTGTAATTTAAATTGGAACAATGCATTTTTGCAAGTGTAGATGAGGTTTTTTCTATTGGGGTCAAAGGTCATTAAGGGGGTCAAATGGTAAATTGGTGAAAAATGTGCAAAATAAGACCAAAATGGTTTTTATCTCAGCCTATAGATAAAGCCCGTTATTAATACAGTGATGTAACATTAAACGTAAAGCTAGTATGATAGTCTACGACCCCAAAAGTCAAAGTTCAAGGTCAAAGGTCACAAATTACAAAACAAGCTCCGATTGAACCTGAAATTTGACAGGAATACTCTTGGGATAAGTAAAAATACAGAAAAAATTACAGTTGACCCTAGTCCGTGACACAGGGGTCCACTATAAAGGTGCCAAGGTCAAATCCCTGACATGCTTGGAATTGAGTTGAAACTCAATATATTGATCCTTGTAAAAACGTTAGTAACACGTAAAAAATACAGTTAAGACATTTGTGACAGATGGTGAAGCTACAGGGAGTCAAGGGTCAAGTCACCTCAAGGGGCCATTAAAGGTACCTAGGAACTTTCCGTTAATTGAGTGATCAACATCAAGCCATCACCATCCATTCCCAACACGGCCGTCTTGTAAAATTAGACCTGTCCCAGGTCTAGTTCTAACTGCGGTAGGGTGTTAATTTCAGGAGGGTAAGCACCGTGGTCTTTCTTAATATTGGGGGGGGGGATTTAGTGACCCCTAGAACTTACTTGCCCTTGTTAATGACTACATTACAAGTACATTATCTTAAATACCGAATATGCTAAATTTCTTGTGGTCACTAGGACGGCAGTATTGTATTTTGTCTTCATAATGTACCAGAGAACAGATGGACGGGTGCAGTCCTCTCCCACACCAACGCGAACAGAAACCACATTTTTGGGGGTGCGTCAGGAATCAGGCTGCTGTTAAAAAACTAAAATATGCTTAGGCAGCAGAAAAACGCGGATCGAGAAAACCCCATGAGATAAACCATGCCAAAAAAATGAAAAATCTTAAGGGCGCACTATTTCTAAATGTGCCAGTATCTATTAATTTCCAGTTTCGAATCTGTTTTCGTTTTCAGTTTCCTTGTTATGGTGAAGCTTAAGGGCACATTGGTATAAAAAGTTTGTCCAGACATTCTCATTTAAGAAAAAAATTTCAATGAAGAGTGATTTTTTTGATTTGCATCTGAATGTTACGTTATCACCGGCCACCAATGCTTGGAAAGTTGTGGATCAAAGGATTGTTAAAAGAGTCTAAAATTGCAGTTGATTTTCAGAATAGCGGTATAATGCGTTCAGCACATTGACTTCCTTTGTACAAAATGTTGCCATCATGCAGGATTGATCGCTCGATATCTATTCCACATTGATGGACAGACACTGTGCCTTCACGTATGCCTAAAGTTACGGCGGTACGGTAAGGTACGTAATCCTGTTTCTTAAAAATTTAAAATAAAAAAGTTGGCGTAAATTGAAACCAGCGTTGAAAAATTCTCAAGATGGAATAATACCGAAAGGCATGTGGGAAAAAGAGATGCGGCCCATAGCAGATTGCGTGTTCACGTTTCGTGTTTGCGAGCAACGAAGACCAGCCCAAAACGTTCATTTTCTCGCTAGGTTCATCGTTCAGACCAAGTACCAGTGGCGTAGGCCAGGTGGGGGAAGGGGGGGCAGAGTGCCCTCTGAAACATTTGGAGGGGAAATCGGGACATAAACACCGAGATTCATGTTAAATAAGCCCTGTTAGGATTATTTTGCCCTGCGGACCGGGAAAATGTTTGCTTGGATCGGGCAATTTGTTTCACCTACCGGGAAATTGCCCCCTCAGAACCACCGGGCTGGCTACGCGCCTGCCAATTTACGATACATAAAACAAAGAATAGTTAAACGGACCCTCTGGTGCAAAATCCCATAGAACCCTTCGTTTCCGGAGATATTTGAGATTTAGTTACATTGGAATACATTCGATATGACGTACTGATCACGTTAATCTCTCGCGCACAGTACTAATTAAGATAATATAATTAGCAGTCTGTGACCAGACACACCTTGGAAATACACTTTTACCCGGACCGCCGGAGCCTAAAGTGACATTTGATGGGAAGCTATTAGTAATGCGTATACCTTCTTTATTCATATAAAAAAAACAATGGTCTTACAGAAAAATGTATAAAATCAAACCTTAAAATCAATTAATCCAAACTGGACGATGGTAAGGAATGAACTTACGGCACATGGCAGTTTCAAGACATAGGGTGTGTGTTAGTGTTTTTCTTAATTTTAAAAATTCTCTTATTTTCTCATTAAATATTTTTCCCCAGCCTAATTGGAAGGTGCTTTTAAGCTGAAACTCCAGGGATGTGTGTATAAACAAAATACCTAAAATCGCACGTTGGTTTTTTTTAGATCAAGTGTTTAATTCTTAAGAAAAGTTATTTTAGGGAAAAATAATTTAGGAAAAATTAAAAATACCTGTTATTTCAAATAGAAATACTCAATCTGCAAAATCTAACGTGAGAATTTTGTAAATTTTATCTCCTTTCATATGACAACTTATTCAACACCAAGGGAGTTGTAGTTTCTTCTAGGAAAAATTATGAAAAGCAGATACTTCAGTATTTCTAGAAATACTCAACCAAAAAAGGTGTCTTTGCAACCACCTGTTTTTTGTTTTTGATGACACTCAGAAAAATAATAAATTATATGGATGTTTGTTAGTTCTCTAACCATAAAAAACAAACACCAAACTTATAATAAATAAATTGTGTAGTTTTTCACAAAATTGGCCCAAATTGGCGCTTTAGAAATTTTCATTTTTATTATTATTAGCTTCCAGATGCAGTGAGCTGAATGTTGAAGAGAGAAGCTAAATGTGTTATAGTTACCGGTTGAAAAATTACGTAATACCACCTAAACGGAAATTGTAAATACATAATCTAGCCATAAGGTATATCGTAATTTAAAATGCCAAATCAAATTCCCAAATCTAAAGCATGATGACTTTTTCTAAATTAATATGCAGAAAATAACTTTTACAATTTTAAAAATATTATGCTTGGCTTTTCTCTTCAAGGTGAGTCTTATTGCGTTCCAGGACTAAAACAAGCCCACTACTCCCCCCTCTGCTTTCCTGATTGGTCGTAATAAGTTGGCAATGTTACACGGTGAACTGACCTCGATCTCGTTCGTTATTCATACAAAAAATAAGAAATAACCCTTACAGTGGAGTTGATTTTTCAGCTCCAACGATTTTGGAATAAACAAATATTCCTTTATAACATATAAAAATTCAGAATTTTTCGTCAAGATTTTGTACGTGTTAAACCAATGGCGACGTCTTAAATTGGGCTTTCTTGGGACGCCCTCCCCTATGAGTACGCGCGTGCATGTGTGTGTGTGTGCGTCTTAAATTGGGCTTTCTTGGGACGCCCTCCCCTATGAGTACGCGCGTGCATGTGTGTGTGTGTGTGTGTGTGTGCGCGCGCGCGTGTGTGTGTGTGTGTGTCAGTCACTCAATAGTCACTTCAACTCTATTGTATACGGCATTTAAATGGAGATTAAACGGAGAATTAAGCCACAAAATGTACTTTCAAACTGGCGTCATATTGTTAATCTTTCCTTAGCCTAGATTACGGTGTGTGATATTTGGTTGCATAATTGAAGGGTAGGCCCCCTAAATGTAAAATAGGTATACATGCATAGGAGTCACCAGAAATGACCTCGAAGTTGTATACGGGGCTGTCATCCAAAGAGTTGAAAATCCAATTTCTGTTTCAGTATGACCAGGACAACCACTGAACCCAGGTTGAACCAAATCTCTAAGCATTGGGTAATTTTTGCCCCAAGATGACTTTGAACCCGGTAATCCTTATAATGAAACATATAAGGCCAAGAAAAAAAAACAAGTTTGTCTCAGAAGACCGCGCGCATTATCTTTAAAATTGGTCTTTGATCGCATATTTTTTTTAGGTTTTTACTCATTTGAAATTTAAAAAAAAATAAAATATGGCCGCAAAAAAAAAATAACGCATTTCGATTAGCATTTTTCTATAAAAAAAAAACGCATTTCGCATTGGCATTTTTCCATTTCTTCTTTTTTTGGCCTAAACATAATTTAGTGTGATTTTATATTTACCCATGTACTAATTGTACCCCTTTGTTTTACAGCCCCCCCCCCTCTCATATTTCCCAGGTTGGCCCAAAATTCTGATTCAGCATTCTTCAAACCCTCATTTATGAACCTACTAATTACTGGGTGCATTTTGTGACCCCACTTTGCCTGACCCGACTCAGAATTCAGCAACCTTTACGGAATAAAGTGCATGTGGTGCTGTACTTCATTCCGTAAAGGCTGGTGAATTCTGAGTCGGGTCAGGCAAAGTGGGGTCACAAAATGCACCAATCCCTAATTACTTGTCGTATAACTCACCTTTATCCACTGGTTTTCGTCGTTGGTACGTGCACTCCATGCACCGTAGTGATCCGCTGTTCGTTGATTATCAAGGCGTACATTTTCCGAACCTGCATATTCATCAAACTCACTAGACGCTGAAAGCTGACTGTCAATGATCCTACCATCTTCCATCCCCAATGCACCATTACAAGATGAATCTGTTGGAAAATATTTATAGTGTATAATGCGGATCATAGTAGGTTAACATGGCCTTGGAAAATGGGTCATTTCATTCACCCTCCTTAGGGACGCACCATTTGACTTCAAGGGGGGGGGGGGGTTTGGAAGTTTTCTAAAAAAAAAAATTCACAAAAAAAAAAAAAAAAAAAACTTTCCATTTAAAAAAAAAAAAACTTTACCCGCACCTTATTACGAAAAATGCGTCCTCAAGTAGGCAAAAAAAAATCCCGCCTATGGCTTGAAGAAAAAAAAAAACTTGCCTCCAAAAGCCAACGAAAAAAAAAACTTGCCCTCACCCAAACTTCCAAACCCCCCCCCTTGAAGTCTAATGGTGCGTCCCTTATAGAGCTGTGGGGCGTAGATTAAATAACCAACTGTATAACATAACAAACCCTGTAGTCTACATCAGGGCGCTAGGGGAAAACCAAGTGCAAATCATTATAAATGATAAAATATAAACCGTCAATTCCCCCGAATAAAACTGGACATTTCCTTGAAAATAAATTAAAATGTCACCTCAATTTCATGTTCGCCAATATCAGTGACTAATGGATATGCATAGACTGCAGCAAACCAAGCTATAGTAGTGTCAAATTAAGTGAGAGTCTTGCATATTTCCATGGGGCGACATTGATATGGGGGTTCAATCCCAGGCCATGCGGAGGAGAAGAGGTTTTTGTTTGCCACTTCAAAACATATTGTAACCACGCTACAAAGTACTGCCCAACGAAATCGGCTTCAAAATGGGAAAACGGGATGCATCAGTTCTACAGTTCTAGCTGGGCCACGGCCTCAATAATTTGGAGGCTGGCTCGGAAAGATATACGATTTTGAGTTCAGATCATTTAATACAATGTTGAGATATATGAAAAGTGCTGTTGTAAAAAATATGAATTTCTTGTCCAGTGGCGTACTGGCCACCCTTGTTTTGATAAAGGGTCAGTGCACGTGAATATTGTGTCAATTTTTAAGGTGTTGGGGTGACAATTCAGGATTTTCACAGGTATCTTGTGAAGGCGGACAAAGTGGTAATATAAAGTTGCTAATTATAACAGTACAACACTTATTTTATACTTTGCTTATTTTATTCAATTTAACATTTCTAAACAAGAGTCAAAGGCAAGAGTCAAAGGTCAAAACATCGTTATTTTCCGTATTGAATTTTAATACATACTATATCATACACAACAAGTTGACAGGTCACGTCCTATTTCCATTCTGAAGGTGGATGAATGAATTCGTTATGTTAGTAGTTTATAGATCCTATTTGTTGAGTTAGGCCCATGTGTATATTTTATAGGGAAGCGGTCATATTAAGACAGGGGAGAAGGCGGATTTCAACTGGTTTTAGTCGAAAAAAATGCAGTCATCCCTCTTCGCCTCTGTTCAAAATGTGGCATACCCCCCTGATTTATGAGGGATTTGTCAATACAAAGTTCATGTTTCCCTTCCACTTGATTAAAATGTTTAAAGACTCAATATTCGCACCCCTTGCTGTACAATTTTCTTTCGTATTCCCCTAGCTCACTTCCTCCATTTCCCCTGGCAAATAATGCCACCTCACTAAAGTCCCGACCACTTGCTTAGAGAGCTGTTTGCGATTTCAAAATTTAAGGTGAGCATTTGGGGTTACACGATTTTCGCGCATTTACCACAGATATATATGTGGCAGTTACAGAAAACACCCGGAAAATATTTTGTCCGATTCGGCTCAATAGGTGCAGAAGTTTCCTGTTAGGCAATATCGCAGTTCAGGAGGTGGGCGAGTAGAGGCCCTGCGAAATAAAAAGCAAACACACTTACCCACAACAAGTATCCTGACACATGAAAGGGGTCCCAAAAAATCTGCACCCATTTTTAAAATTTGCCCCTAAAAATTCAGCACCAATCTAAAAAATCACCCTTAAAAACTCTGGCTACGATCTCGATGAGAAGTTGCTTGACACCATGATTTACATATTCATCTGGGATTCAGAAGTGCTTCAAACCTTCTGGACACCTACCTCCCCCAAATCTGGACAACTCCTCCACAGCACCTATCGGGTAAACTCGTTATAAGATAGATAGCAAAGGAAGACCATCCCACATGGCTGTCGCTCGCAGTTAATCCCATCCTGGGATGAGGATGGATACAACTGTACAATGAATTCTTGCATCAGAACCCGGGAAGAAAGAGAAGCGACATCTAAGGCTTCAGATCTGACAGTATGCTAGATAGGAAACGTCACGAGCCCCGGGAGGAGACGGTCATGGAATGGACTTCACTCATTCTAGCAGGAGGTCTGGAAGGACCATAACCGCCATCCCGCCAGGAAGGTTTCCAAAACAATCGAAAGTCTTGTGTCTGCCAAATCAATTGCTGAGCAACTCATCGCAAATAGTTCGTTCAATGATATTGATAAAGATCGACACTCGCTCTGTGATAAGAGATCACCAATCTTCGTTCGAGCCCATGGCGTGGACGGGTCACTTTCAACACCCTTCTCACTAGATTAGCATGATACCTCTGCTATTCAGCAACTAAAGAGTGGAAAAGCCCAGGGGCCCTGGGTTAATTATACCAGCGGAGTTCTGATGCATGTGGCCCACCAATTTTTGAATGCTCTAGGAGTCTACACATGGTGCCTACCAACCAGTCCTCCCCCGATCTGGAGGAGGGCTACCATCATCGCAACTCCCCAAACCAAAAAAGCCTGTTGACAACCCCAAGAAAATACCGACCCAGTATCACTACTGTGTTTTTCCTTCAAACTCCTTGATCCTGGCCCGTCTGTAGCCAGTTATCGAATCCAATCTGCCGAACAAGCAGGGTTTCGCCGTTGTCCGGAACTACTGTCCAACCAGATTGTAAAAAACTCACAAATGATATATTGAGGAGGTATGCTTTTGAAAGAATGGCCAGGCGTCATCGTGGTGGGGACCTTACTGCCAGCCTGTATGACACCGCGTGGCACCCAGTGCTGAAACTCAGGAGCTTCGCAGGACCATTCCGGATCTTCACATTGTACATTCTTAATTTGTAAAAATGCTTCAAAACCGTAGGCAGTTCTTAAGATCAAGTGATGGAGTCCAGAGCAGTCGACTGCATATCGTCTGAGGAAATGAGTCCCACAAGGATCAGTATCGGCTCCCATGCAGGATTAACTAGTATATCAAAGCGACTTACCTAAAACAATCATCTAGGACCCATATTGGCTAAGCCGATGATCTAATTGCCTTTCTTCACTCGGACAGAACCTGGACTGAAGTAGAAAGTATACATACTGCAAGATAGGACAGACTGAAGCATATATCAAGAGCTGCAGACATACTCAAGCTGAATTGAGCCGAAGACCCACTTGCGACTGACTTTCATTTGACCACCAAAGAGGCTAATCGCCAGCTCCAAATCAAACTCAATGGAGCCGCTCTGCCATACAATCCTACACCAACTTATATGGGAGTGAAGCTTGATCGTCAGCTTACTTACGGCAGCATTTCGAGTCAGCATGACAAAATGTATCTTTCGAAAACAACCTCCTGTGCCTGCCTTGCTGGTCTTCATCGGGTTGCCTAGTGGTTAAATCCACTCTATTGACACCACAAGCACTGGCTCTCGTCTGCAGCGCTGCTGAATTATGCCGCCCCAACTGGTTGTTTGCATAGATCTATACAAAAAAAGCTGGACACTTAGTTTCAAAGAGACCTATCGAGAACCATTACTGGCTTGCCTTCGTCCCACCTCCATCTGGGTCTACAGTGCTTTCAGGCATGGCACTGCAGGCAGTGCTTCGGATAGTACATAGAAACATCACACACATAAACTGGTGAAACATGGCTCTGTGGGACAACAGGCACCTGCTGCATACCACTGTCAAAGATTCACACCAGCTCGGGCAGAAAGAGACTGCGCTTTCGCCGACCCGCCGCTAAACTCTTCAGCTCAACATGTTCAACTCTTAAGACGTCGAACACTACCTGGTTAGATACCCCAAGAACAGGACCCAATTCACTCTCCATACTTGGACACGGATTCCCTCCTGGTACGCAATCTTCACAGCAAGGAAGGGCCACCTTGAAGAATGATTCCGCACGGGAGCGGTCGTTCAGAGCAATATGCACCGATGGGGGCTGCGACCATCTCCCGTCTGTCAATGTGGTTCTCCACATTCCAGACTGCAGGGATACATTCTCAATGAGTGCTCCTAGATACCTTTCGTCAAACCCCAACCAATCAACAGTGAGCTGGCTCCACACAAATCAACACATTAGCTGCTGCATCATACGCAAGAAGAAGATGATTCCACTTTACGAGTACAAGTTGATTTTAAAACATCGGCCAACAAGTCGCTCATTGCTATGGCAAATACCATTACCAATTGAAAGCTTTGACTTTCGAAAAATTGGTTTTCAGAGTGTCCAATATTACCCCATGACGTGTGGCAATAGGACCACCTCGTCTTTGCATACGACGGCGGGTGGGGGTAGCGGGTAAGTAGACCTCACATAGATCCACGTGTTATGGCAAGTTTTAAAAAGGTTCATAACCGAGTTTGCTTTCGACACGTGGTCCGTTCTACACAGGGACTATAGGGTGCCATCCCAAATCCAAGCGTTACAAAAAGGATTCCATCCAGCCTGGAGCCGTTTGTTTGGAATTAGATGTAAGCTAGGAATTGATTACATGTACTCATACATGGGTAATTCAGTGACTACTATTGCTATGGTAAAAACATCCAGACCGAGGCTCAAGAGGAAAATGGAAAGTTAAATGATTGAAAATATTTCTTTGATTTTCAGGGTTTTTTTTTTTAATTTTATATGAAATAAAAAAAACTAAGGAATTAATAGTTGTTGAATGATGGTTATATACACGTAGCAATAGAAAGGAAAAGGCTGATTCAGAGAATTTTTTAAAAAGTTACAAGGGGTCCATAATGCCACGGGGGCCATATTACGTACCTCTCTTTACCCTAACTGTCTGGCATCAGATCTTCTTCTTACCGTGTCCAAACGCTGGGCTTCTCAATGCATCCACCATTTACGCTCATTTAGCATCTGTACTTGCTGGCATACAGCGGCCACCTATTCCGTTTTCCGATCGCTAATGGCCGGATATTATTAGACAGACTGCGTCTTTTGACTCCCTAGCACAGAGCGGGCTGTGTTTTGTTAAAGGCTCTTGCGTTGGTAGCTTTGAACAAGGAATGAAATGAAAAAAAACGGGTTCGCGGTACCTTGGATATCCGCGCGAAATCAACGAATGAGGTGGTGGATCTGATGTTATAAAGGAGTTCCGACAAAGAAAAGACCAATTGCTCACTAGTTTTTGTAAGCCTGGCGTGTGGCATGACTTTGATAGTAGCCATCGAGAATTGAGCCAGCTGAAAAGGTAGAAAATTGCTTGTATGAATCGTATTTTTCACGTTTTTTCGTCTTTCCAAAAATAAACCTAGATTATAAACTAGTCCGCTAACGAACTAGTAGAATATTTTGGTTTGGGCCCCCTAAATGTTACGATAGCCAAGTATTTCTCATCCAGTGTATCGCAATGTACAAAAATTCAAATCAACGCTATCCTGACAGAGTTTTCCCACCCTCAGCCTACGTCTTCAGGAAGTAAGTAGTCTGTGTCACAGACTGTAAGATATTATCTAAATTATACTGCGCGAGAGATTAACGTTATCAGTCCCATCATTGCGAATGCATGCAAATGAAACGACATTTTCAAATATCTCCGAAAATACGAAGGGGTTCTATGAGATTTTTGCATCAGAAAGGGTCCCGTTACCGAAGCGGCTGGGTGCCAACCGGGTAACCTCGTCAATCAAGAAGATTATGGTATTTATGTTCGCTTTATTCCGTAATGTGTTTATTTAAGTATTACAAAAACCGTTTTCTGCCAGCTTGATTTGCGTGGCAAGTATAGGCGCTCGTCTTGTGATCAAAAGGTGCTGGGTTCAATTCCCACTTCTTGACTATTATTTTGGGACTTAGAAGCTTGCAATGGAAAACTTCACCATTTGCTAAACTGCGATTTACACTGGTAAGTATGGGTTACCTGGTCGGCCCCGAGCCGCTTGGTCCATTGTCTACATGTTTTGTTTTCATATGTATCGTAATTGGGTCTGAACCCTATAAAACCTAGCGAGAAAAATTGAACGTTTTTGTCGGGTACTATCGTTGCTCGCAAACACGGAAAATTGAACACGGCAATCGCTACGGGCCGCAATCCCTTTTCCCCACAATGCCTTTCGGTATTATTCAAGTCTTGATAATTCAACGCTTGTTTCATTTTACTCTTTTCAGTTTAGAAACATGATATACGTACTTACCGGACAGGGCCGTACGCTCAGCCGATACGATTTTGGTGATAACCCCCTATGGCAGTGAATATTTTGCCAAGGTTTTGCCAAGATTCAACAATGGGCGGCGCTGTTTGCCAAGACGACACGTAAAAGGTTTGCATGATCCAGCCAGAATGTTAACAACGTCTGGCTATTCCCTGAAGTTCGCGTGCTTGGTTGCTCCCTCAGTGGGCAACCAAGATAATTTTCCTTGTCTGTGGTGTTTTTTTCCCACAACCACAGGTAAGTGTCCTGATCTCTTCCCCAGGTAGCCCCTCTTCTGCAAGGCAACCTTAGATCGGCGGCCGATTCTGTTCTCAATCTGTTGAAGGCATCGCCATCAAACCAAGAGGAGTCTCCCCCCGCTCCAGTTGGAAAATGCTCACCAGGTTCAATACCAATAGATGTTGCTTGTTGTGACAAGTCTTTTCTCTTTTTTCCCACAAGGCGACTCTCTTCAGCTCCTTATAGACTGG
>JAMKCH010005912.1:0-82459 GCA_023653785.1 Ophioderma brevispina
AAGTCGGATCTTCAAGTAAACAGAACGTCTTTTGTGTCATCTCTATAGATCGGAGCAAACCTTCTACCAGGGAAATTTGTTTACACTAATCTACTCAAGTCAAATGAAACTCGCACTTGTGTTTACCTCAGTCCCTGTAAGCCCTTGGTAGATATGTAGAAATGATTACCATTTCATTTTCGCCTAAGAAACCCCACTAAGAACCCCGGTTAATAGGTGCCCCATAACCAATAGCATTCAGTAAGAAAACTACAAGCGCGGCATCAAATGATTTCCAAAACTTTACAAAAAGAACAAAATTACCCAAACTGACTACCGTCACTGAAATGTAAAAATCACGCCCAACAATAGATTCCCCATGTGTCTACTCCCACTATGCCTTTTTGTCAGAAATGCAAATAAAACGCCCGACGATTATAGAAAATAAGACCCGAACATTAAAACACGCCGCTCTCGATAGCAATAACCATAATTCAATGAAATTGATGGTTTAAAAATCTGTCCGCATGTGAGACATGTTTAGTGGTGCATCTTTCCATGAAAACATTAATTTAAAAAATCTGGACAGTCCAGGAAATTAATCTTTTTGACATTTACTCACTCTCACTTCCCAAGTGAGGTGTGGCAGAAGGTTTTCTCCTTGAAAATATAGTAATGTAACCTAAAGTTTTCAAGAGTTATTTGTTTAAACTTAAAGGCCTTGACTCAGATATTTCGACCCGATGAGGGTGGCACTCATTTTCCAACAAAATCATGTTGTTTTTTTGCGTAACATAATGCTTGTCTACACACTAATCATGGTGTGAACCTAACTAAGCTCATTAGAAAATTACCACTTTGTTAGAAAATTTTCCGGATCCGGATTTTTGTTATACACTGTATGGATCCTAGGCCTGGATCTGGAAATTGTTGTTATACACTCTATCCTAATGGCCCTGTTAATACTGTTCATTACTGCATGAAAACGGAAAATCCTTATTCATCTCTAAAACTTTGGAATGAGCACTTTAAGTGACTATCTTTTAGTTCCAGCTGGACTATTTTTGATTACGACACTACACTACATACACAAAAAAATAATTTACACATTTTGAAATCTCTGAGTCAGCCTTTAATCTTTGGTTGAACTTTAATACGTAATGTAATGTATCACTTCACTGAGACGTCATTTCAATGCAATCTTGTAAGAAAGGATGAAAGAAAAAACCCTATTCTTAGGCTAACTGACAACATTTGAAATTTTCTTTAAAAAAAGAAATAAAACTTGGAAAAAGAATCATAGAAGAAGATGCAGCCTATATCATTTCACTTTTATATTTACCTGCACAAGTGCTACTTTGTTGTTGACATGCTCATGAGAAATACTGTAAACAGCGTTGATCATTGTGGCTAAGGCGCAATTAAGTGGGGCGGCCATTTTGTCTGTTACCGTGTCTGGAATGTGCACTACTTGTGTTCCTGGTTGTAAGATGATGTGAGTTGCATAACAACCAGCCAGCCCTGAGCCGGTCTCTAGTCTAGCATGACCATACTGGAAAACAAACAAATAAGAACATATGAGTTGAGCAAGTAATTAATAACATAATGTGGCCCAATCAAGCAAAATAAGGTATTACAAATATATGACATTTTGTTTCCAGTAATGTCTTAAAATCACAATCAATCATTTTTCCTGAATTTAAAATGTCCTCTGTGACTCTCACTATTTTTTACTATTATCTGATATCATAAACATTGGGATCCTGACATTTTTTTAACAAAAATTGTGCATGATTAAAAACTGTTGTTCTCAGCTTCACTACTTGCAGATAACTTTACTACAATTACTAATAGAAATGAAAAAAAAAAAACCTAGAAACTGTGCCCTTATTAAATGTGACCATTTCTGTCACATTTCAGCTTATGAATGCATGCCTGCGTATGCGTATGTGTATTCTTTCTTTCCATCTTTTTTTCTTTTGCATGATATTATTTTCATTTGTGTAAGTGTGTGTGTGTGTGTGTGCACATGTTTTTGTTATTTTTTTTATAGCGATTAATCCATATATCATTTCTTACATGGTGGGTTGGTGCCAAAAGGTTAAATAGGTCAGGAAGGGCATCCGGTCAATTATCTTTTACTCTATAATACTCACACAGCAGTATTGCTGAGTGTGCGGTGTATCCGCCCACCCGTTTAGCGGGGACAAAACCGGATTTAAAACTTTGGTTTAACTAAACTTAAAGGTCACCCATGATTTTTTTGTTATACTCATCGATTTTCTAGGCCAGCTAAGATCGCAATTTGTGGCTAAAATTTCTATTGTACATAACCCGATAATCATCTGGTGTGAATTTTGAACCTGTGGGCATTCTGGTATGGTAACCATAGAGCATTCAAAATAGCCGTTACTCTGTATTGGTATAGGAAATGCAAATCTTGAAATATATTTTTCTCAAAAATTTGATTTGAGGGAAAAAATAGTTAAATTTTGATTTGAAAAATCATCTCAGAATGATGTATGATTTATAACTTAAAAAAACCCAGTATTGTGCTACTGCATGAGCATAATGGATAAGGGCAATAGTCCTGTTAACCATGCACTAACTAACATCCCCTTCTGTGTGAGTCAGTTGGCCATGTTTTTGTGTCAGATTTTGTTGCATAGTCTATGCATCAAAACTCTTCAGCAAGTTGCTGGGGATGTCAGCAACTCCTAGAGACTTGTTGCTTTTCATTTCTGAAAGTATTTGTACTTCAGACAACAATACTGCAGGTTCTTCCTCAGTTGCTGTAATTTCATGCAGTGTTGCATCAGACTCCTGGGAGCTTAACAGCCCCTCATAATATCTATTCCTTTCATAGGAGACTTCAATATTCATCTTGATGTCTTATGTATACCAAATACCAAGTCATTTGCTATCCAAAGATATTAGTTACAAGCTATTTGATTAAAGGAAAATAAACAATCCTAGGAGCACACATCCTTCTTCCAATTTCATTTAGGAGTGTTATCTCACACAGGTATAATACCTTGATATCTGGAGCATGGGAATAGAACAATTACTCTACTATTTGAATCCTGGGCATGGCACTCCATTCTTTGTAGTCCTTTTTTACAATCACTATAATTTATTAACAAGTTACAGGATAGGGGTGGGGTAGAAATACTTTATGATACATACCTTCTTCTCAAGGCAATTTATAGATATATTACACAAAGGAAAATAAAATTGTAAAACCCGAGAAAGAGAGACATAAAAGTGTCTTGAAATGTTACATCAAAAACTGTGAGTGATGCTGTGTTGTGTGCAAAATGTCACAAGATGTCATTTGAAGTCATTCAAAGGAAATCTTTGAGACAATTTGATTAATAATAACATCTTGTATGTGCTGAAAGCATGAATAATGTTTGAAAGCTATCTTTTTGAAGTGAATTTCAAAGGTTACTGCACACAAGAGACTGCTGATATTGCTTGATAGCTTATATGGTGTAGCCAGCACAAAACAGATCATGGTGCACAGTTCTTAGGAAGTCAATTTAAGATGACTTCTAAAAGGCAATAATTATAAAAGTGTTGCAATGGTCACTGTATTGTTATATAATAATAAGTGGTAAATTACTCAAGTTCGTGCATCCCAAAGACTATCTGTCAGACAGAAAAAACACCTTACCAATATTGAAATAAAAGTCCTAACAATTCTGCCTATGTAAGAGTACTCAGAGGTCAACAGAGAGGCAAAAAATTATTCTGTGGCCTGCACAGAAATATAGGCAAGAAGCAAAATTGTGATGGGTACTTTTTCTAACCACAATAAACTTCCAAATGGGGTAAAGGTTCATATTCTTGTGCACTCCCACATATCCCAAACCAAAACAGAGTGGCGACGCCAGACCTCGTTTGTGGGAGGGGGGGGGGGGCAAACGGGGGGGGGGGGGGGGCAACGTGAATTTTTTTTGTGGGGGGGGGGGGGCAAAAGTGAATTCTGGAGGGGGCAAAATATCAAAATTTAGGAGATTTTTTAACCAATTTGGCCCAAAAATTGCTGATTTGCCCCCCAATTTGATGATTTTGAGTCCCCCAAATTGCTGTTTTGAAAAAAAATCCGTCATTTCTCTTCCGGCCAGGGGGGGGGGAAACTGGGGGGAAAAAATGCCACCCTTTGCCCCCCCACTGGAGGTTCAGCCTACCTTGAATAGTTGGTGATTTTGGGGTAGTCATGCCGCAGCGCTGACAAGCATTACACTTTGAGGTTCAGCCTACCTTGAATAGTTTGGTGCATTAGAGGATCAGCCCTGACCTTGAATAGTTGGTGCATTCTGGGTAGTGCCAGTCTACCTTGACTAGTTTGGTGCATTTCTGGGGTAGTCCATGTCTACCTTAAAAGAGTTTGGGGCATTCTGGGGTAGTCCAGGCCTCCTTGATAGTTTGGTGGCAATTTCTGGGGTAGTCCATGCTACCTTAAATAGGTCTGGTGCATTCTGGGGTAGTCCATGCCTACCTTGAATAGTTGGTGCATTTCGGGGTAGTCCATGCCTAACCATTGAATGTTTGGTGCATTTCTGGGGTAGCCATGCCTACCTTGAATAGTTTGGTGCATTTCTGGGGTAGTCATGTTGCACCTATGACACTCATCAAAGCGTCGACAACACTGAATGTGATTTATGATTCTACACCAAGCTTGAGACCACATTCAGGCCCTCGTTCATGCCGCACCACCTTCTGCCACAGCCTCATGTCCAATATGCTGTTATTGAAATGAAATACAAGAAACTATGGATCACTAAAAGGGAAAATGGATAGATAAAGAGGGCACATGTTGGCATCCATAGCCTTTCTACGGCAGTTACCTCAATCAAGTTGAGATTTTTATATTCTGAAATATTAGCAAAGGTAGAGCTGGTGTTAAATCTTATCGGCAAGGTTTCCTAGCAGAAGTGGGGGCTGGGCTACCAGAAGCAGATCTGGGCCGGAACCGGGAGCGTAAATCTGGACCCCAAATCCCAAAGCACAGTGTAATGGTTATTAAAAAGTATGTTAGGTAGAACATCGAATGAGTTAGTTTACCCGTCGGGTTACGCATGGTTTAGAGTGGAACCCAGGGACTAAATGTGATTGGGGAATCAATCATAACACCACAGACAATGGAAACATCTCTGTCTGCACACTGTTGGAGCAAATGTCGTGACAGACAAGGGAATTGAAGAATTAGTGAAGAGCCAGACATTTTACCCCATCTCCCCGCTAGATCATTGACAACCATGTGTTTGAACACAATCAGACTTTCTGTGTAGATGAAACTAGCTGGCAAAATTCACAATTTTTGATATGGGCGGGGAAATTGGAAATTACACCTGTTATAATACCTCATTTTGTGATTAAAGTACTAAATTGATGTCTCAAATTTTAGGGAGAAAAGATTTCTCATGGAAAAAGTCTTGTTATGATAAAAAAAGAGCGGGGATTCCCAAGTGTTTATGTTGAGATCAGAACAGGTTTTGGAATAGATAGATGGCACAAGAGGAGAAATGGGATTCCCAAGAGGTAAATTGAAACTGAGTCAATTGTTATGCAGTGATATCAAAAACAGGATTGACAAGATTCGGGATTCCCCATGAGTTATTAAATATGAAGATTGCGTTCAGAGATGTAATTTGTGATAATCTGATTTGACAGTGCTAGGTTATGTTATGCATGATGAGATGTAATGATTATGGTTAGAAAGGGGAATTTAGCACTGGTGAGAGTTAAATCTGGGACGAAAGCCCGGGGTGGGTACTCGACCCAATATTGGGTACAGGTGTGCGTCACGCCAGGTAAAAAAATCGACCCAGTTTATAGTGACCAAATTGTACAAAAATAGACCATTATATAGTTGGTTCCAAAATTTCGACCCATTTTATTAGTGGCTTTGAAAATTCCCACAATTTTCATAGTAACTCTTAGCCAAAATCGGGCCAATTTTCTAGTAACTTTGCCGAAAAATCAGAAAATCATACCATTTTACTGTGATTTTACCGAAAATCAGAAAAATTGACCCATTTTTATAGTAAATTGCAACCAAAATGATATATACATGGACCCATTTTATTATGTAGCAATGACCTATAAATGACCCATCAAATATAGTAGCTGGATGGGAAGAAAAAGACCCTTGTTTCAGTAAGCTAGGGGGAAAAATTGTGACCCATATCGGCGGCACATTTGTACCTACCCTTTTCCACCGAGTAACCCCCCCGGGATGACTGAAGGGAATCAGGGGCCAGCAGTATAGTAACCAGGAAGCTATACAGTATAGTTATGTATAGCTAGTTTTAATCTACAATAATGGTATGATTGAGCTTTACATATGCAGGATTTATATAATATTGGATGCTGCTGATGAGGCTTGATAGTATTGTCTGCTGTGATCTTTAGACAGCCAGAAGAGCTTCAGTTTTGGAATCAAAAAGGGATTGAGGGATTCCGTTTGTGGTTCCAATATAAGAGGACATTAGCGACAGACTGATGGCGGTAGAACCTGGAATTGTATTGCAGAAAATTAGTGTAGTCGAGGGAAAACATTGTCGTCTTGAAACGGCTGGACCAAAATACCGTCAAGTCTCAAGATTCGCATGGAATGTACCATGGATTATTATGGGCAACTTATGCGCTGTCATTTGGGAGTCTTCGCTTGTGAGGCATCCATTGTTGAACTGCCACGCTTTCAACACAGGACACTAGAGAACTCTTAAGTATTAAATGGGGGTAATTTAATATCTATATATTAATACGGTGGTCTGTCTGTTGTGTGTTGGACCGCGTCTATTTTCTCGGAGGCCGAGGGGTCGCACGGTCCTGAAACTTGGTGGTGGCGTGCCCCTTGACCTTCCAAAGACCAAGTTGTATTGGTATTAGTGGATCAAGGTCATCAGAGGGCCATTCAGGTCACATAGGTCAAAGGGGGTAAACGTTGGTGTTTGTCTATCGGTGTGTCTGACCGCGTCTATTTTTCTCGAGACGGAGGGTCGCACAGTCCTGAAACTTGGGGGTGGGTGCCCCTTGAACAAACGAAGACAGAGTTTGGATTGGTTAGTGGATCAGAGGTTATCAGGGGTCATTCAAGGTTCAAAGGAGGTCAAATGGGGTAAACATTGATGTATGGACATGAAACTTGGAAGGTGGGGTCCATGTTGATGCCGAAAATTTTAAAGGTCACAACAAGGTCATTAAGGGTCATTAGAGGTCAAAGGAGGTTAAATAGGGTAAACATTGGCGTATGGAATGAAACTTGGCGGGTGGGGTCGATTGTTGATGCCGAAAATTCTAAAGGTCACAACAAGGTCATCAGATCGCGAAACCCAGGTGATTGCGAAACCCGGGGACCGCCTAGTATGTAATATTGTTTTTGGACATACCAAATTCTTGAACCAAACCAATTAAAAATCATTAAATCTGTGTTATATTATAAAATTCAGATTACTTGTGCACAAGGCTCATTTATTTGTGTTTGAAAGGTATTTCTGACCTGTGACGCCTACGAGACGTCATAACACACCAAAATGGCCTATGGAGCAATGTTACTCATAACATGCACCATCAGAATCAACTGTGAATTTGTAAATAAATTTTCAAAACGGATGTCAAGCGATTGCATAGCATAATATAATTGTTCACCCCATACAATAATAACTGGGTCTTGCAGGGCCAGCATCTGATTGACTGACTGACTCACCGACTCACTTTGACCCAAAACCTTGAAAAACTGGTAGTCTCGACCCCAGAGGACAAAGGTCATCAAACAATATTTGAATACACATGGTCCAACTTGATTACCTGGGCTTCCTTAATATTGTTTTCTTTCAAGATCAAATTTTTACCTTTCTGTATCTTTAAGATCCTGGTAGTGGTCTGGACCAAAATCCTTCATGCATGGCTTGGATCTGGACCACATTGCTGATGCTAGTCATCACTCCGGCCTAATATTAACACCCTTAGTCAGGGGCACAACATTTGATAGAAAATCTTATCTCAAACAACTTTATTGAAATAGATATTGATAGTGCAGAACCTCAGGATTATGAATCCAGGTCTGCAAATTCACTGAGATTGAAAAAAATTGTTTTCTGACCTTAAAGACACTATCAGTGATTCACCCGAAAGATTCAAAATATTTGAAATTTGCAGAAATAGCTTGTAATTGAAGGACAAGTCTGTAGAATTCTCATAAGTTATTCTTTGCAACCGAAAACTTAACAGCAATGGAAAAAAATACTGCCAAGTAAACGTCCGCCATCCCGCTGGCAAGATGGCAGTCTGGAACATGACCTCATATGATCTTTGACCTTGGTCCATGACCTTTGACATCATCTACATATAAGAACCCCTATTGCACCTTAACCCCAAGTCTGGTTTAAATTGGAATTCAAATTTTCAAATAGTCCATGAGCCAGTTTCTGTACAGGCCTTAAAATTCGAGTTTGTTGCACCACCTGGTGATTAATTTTCCAATATATCACCTTGAAGGGGGTGTCCCCTGACTAGGATTAGGTATGTTTCCGCCCCGAAAAGTTGCACATTAGCGCGTACTGCCTATTTCAAAATGGCCACCATTGTTTTATGAAAAACTGCTATTGTATTTCCATTATAGATAGGAATTTTATCCAGGACTAACCAAATAAAGTTCTACCTTCCTGAAGTGGACTTAAAGGTGCAACGAGAGATTTCAAGACATCTACTTTCTGTGATATTTAGTGATATCATATAGATTAGACACTCAATAGAGTCACTACCTTTTATTTGGCTGCAGAAATAACTTTAAAATGAAAACAAAAGGTGACTGATTTGTACATGTATATGCTTATATTTCAATAGAAAACATAGGCTGAATTTCATATTTGCTCCTATACGAAATTACAAATTTCACAATTTTTGTACCAAAGAAACATTTCTCAGCTTAATCCCTTCAGATGGGGATATTTTTGATAGAAAGCATTAGACCAGTGCAAAAATCAGAATTTTCACATTTTTTCGGGACACCTGTTACTTGAAATCTCTCGTTGCACCTTTAAACATTTAAGTGCCCAAGATGGCCGCCGGTAGGAGGCATGTTTTGTTAAATGTACTAAAATTGCCATATAGATGGGGTAAGAATGCGAGTAATATTTTTAGAACACCAAAAAGATTTAATGACATTTGTGTATTTTGGACATGATCATAACTCATGATGGCGGCGGTTATACCCGCTCCGGGGACATAAATCAAGAAGAAAAACACCCCTGCACATCTTTTTCGACATAAAAAGAACCATAACGAAAACTATTGATAACATTTTCCCGCAATTTTCTCTCATACTTCTGGATAATTGCAGACCACTCAACACTAGTTGACGCTGGGAAGGAAGCTGATCTAGACAGTAGAGAGAGAGAAGGGCCCTGTGGTACAAGTCAAAAACAACTTAGCACTTGATGTGCTCGAAAGAAACTTAGGTCACCATATTTAATTTCTCCTTCTACGTATAGACAATTTTTTCACTTCTTCATAAGCATATTTTTTTATTTTTACTGGGAAACACCTATGACGTCACTGAGTAGTCCTTAAATACAGTCCACACCAATTTATTATGATATTATTGTATCAGGTTGATATGAGCTGTTGTCTTCCTATGAACTATTATAGAGTCCGTTTAAACTACGTTATATGGCCCAAGTAGGAACCAGCTATAGTAAAGTGTTGTTTTTAACGTCGAAATGATGGGTAGGGCTGCTTTTCTCCCTGATTTACATACCCTAGAGCGAATATAATCACCGACATCTTTAAAAACAAGCCTGTACGTAAAATATAAATGCCATAAATTCTTTCTGGAGCTCCCAAAATATCACCCAGGTTCTTATTTCAACAATTTGCCATTTTAAGTTCATTTAGCAAAATATGCCTCCTTGCGGCGGCCATCTTGGACGCCAGGATGTTTAAAACCCCTTCTGGCAGTTAAAAACCTTTTTTTCTTGTAGTCGTGGATAAATTTGCTATCTGTAATGAAAATTTAAATGGCGGTTTTACATAAAACAATGGCGGCCATTTTGAAATGGGTAGGACACGCTAACGTGCAGCTTTTCGGGGCGGAAACATACCTCATCCGAGTCAGGGGGACATCCCCTTCAAGGTGATATATGGGAAAATTAATCACTAATTGGGTGCAACGAACGGAAAATCTGATGATGGCAGCTTATGGGCTAAAAGGACACCTGAACAAAATGAAAACCTAACCAAACTGGCAGTCTAGAACATGACCTTAGATGACCTTTGACCTTGGTCCATGGCCTTTGACACCATCCACATATGAAGGAACCCCTACTGCACTTTAACCCCCAAGTCTAGTTTTAAATCAGAAAGGAGACCTGAAAAACGAAAACCTAACCAAACTGGAACACACACACCCACACACACATCATACACACATATTCAATGATGATCATGAAATGATGATGATCGGCTGATCATACTATATGTATTTCGGCAACTTTCTCATTTATGTGTTTAAGTGTTTTGTGTTGTGTTTGACTGTTGGTAGGTAATGGCAAATGTAATTAATGTGTTGATGAAAACATATTGTTTAATAATTATATTGTTGTAAATTTTGTAATTTCTCTTATCATTAAAAGATGTGTGTATGGTATTAGATGATGATCACTGGATGTGTGTTTTGAATGTACTGGCAACTTGTTTCAATTTAAAACATCTTGATGATGACGAGTTTAGATATTCACTTTATTATTTTAAGAATTCTGTTGATTACATAGGCTTTTGAACTAAAACTGAATCCTTTTGTTTTTGATGATACTTTTATATGACATGCTAACAAGGTGTACTTAACCCGAATTGTGATAACTCCTGTAACTATATTTGTGATTGTTCTCTTAATGTTGATGTTTCGTTCAGAGCGGTTCTCCATTCTACCATTAATGATAGTTTAACAAAAATGTGACTACATTGAAAGATTCGTGTCTAATTTTAACCATCATTTTCAGTAATTGCAATGTCTGAAACATGGTTCAAAGATTGATCATTCTAATTTAATTGATATTAAGATTTATTCTTTTTTAATTAGTATACCCGTCAGAACAGGAGAAGTGGTTGGCGCCTCCCTCTATTTCACAAAACTCCATCTCATACAAAATTAGAACTGACTTAATTACTGTTCCAAATCCAACCTATATTGACCATTTGAATCGTTTGTTCTTGAAATTATTAATGCTAACTCGAAGAATATTATTGTTGGAACTGTATATAGTGCGCATAGAACTGATGTTGACTTATTTATTCTGATTTTAATCAATGTCTTGATATGATTTCTGTGTACTGAAATAAGTTATGTTTAGTATTGGTGGCGACTTAATTTAGATCTTCTAAAACATGATTCTGACGCTAAAATCAATAATTTTCTTACTAATTTTTTTGACCACAATATGTACCCACTTATTGATCGTCCAACTAGAATTAATTCCAATTTCTGCCACAAATTCTGATAATATTTTTACAAATGTATTTGATAATAGATTATGTCTGGTATTTGTGTTTACCGAATTACGACCATTTTCAGATTTTCAAATTACAAGTTCATTGTCAATTAAACATAACCCTCGCAAAACTACTCCACAATCGGTCATTACCCAGCACAATATACGTCATTGTAAATTCATATTCAGCTAACTAATTGGATCCTATTTTAATGAGTCGTCTGTTAACAGCATATATGTTAGTTCTTGATAAATTTACTAATAGTTTGATCATTTTTCCCCAAAAGGACGCTCAACCTACAAATCCAAGGACCAATCGTATTCCCCAATCGTATACCATGTAAACCGTGGATCACCTCTGCTATTCTCACTACTATCTCCCGCAAAACCAAAGTTATCATAAATTTAAATCTATGCCAACGGCTTCTAATGAGGTTAATTTAATTGGTGAATTAAGGAATAAGTTAACCAATATCATCGTGTTTCTAAGAAAAATTATTATTGTAATTTACTTGATGATCCGAAAAAAAAATCTCAAACAAACTTGGAAAATTCTTAACGATTTGCTTGGTAGGGATCGTATAAAAAGCCTTTCCCACTATTTCAACATTAATGGCGATTGCAAAATCGGACTTTAAAACTTTTCAAAAAATAAAAAATTTTAACAATTTGTTTGTTAATATGTCCTAGGTTAGCCAATGATTCCTCATATGAATGTTTCATTTAACCATTTTTTGAAAATATTCCATCTCCTCTAATTACCTTTTTCTTGAATCAAACAGACGCCTGATGAGGTAATTTAAATTTGTGCTTCGCTTAGAAGCTGATGCAAGCCCAGGTTATGATGATATAAAACCTAATATTGTTAAAACTGTGAGACATCTAATCGCTTATCCCCTGGTTCACATTTTCATTTGTCTATTGCCTATGGTATCGTTCTGATCAACTCAGATAGTTATAAAGTATTCCCTATTTACAAATCTGGTGATTCGGGATTTTGTAATAATTATGCGCCCCATTCAGTTCTTCCTGTTTTTTCCAAAATTTTTGAACGTATTATTCAAAGAGACTTTATAATTTTTCACAATCATGGTTACTTCATTCAGTCAATTTGGGTTTAGAAATAAATAGTTCTTCGTATTATGGCGGTACTTAGAGGATATAACATGATTGAAACTCACCTTGATAAAGGTAACAACACAATGGAATATTCCTGGACCTTTCCAAGGCATGATACGATCAATTATGACATCCTTTTAACTAAATATACCATTATGGTGTTCGTGGGAATGCATTGGAATGGTTTTAGGAATACCTTACTAATAGGAAAACAATATGTAATTTACAAAGATGTAAATCTGATCTGGTACTTTACAATGTGGTGTTCCTCAAGGATCCGTTGGGTCCTTATATTTATTATTTTTATTAATGATATTGCATTTTGTCCAAATTATTATCTTTTTTTATTTATGCCGATGATACAAACCTATTTGTCCAATCATGATATGGTCAACTATAGTTTCTGTTAACAAAGAGTTT
Source organism: Ophioderma brevispina (assembly GCA_023653785.1). Taxonomy (NCBI): domain Eukaryota; kingdom Metazoa; phylum Echinodermata; class Ophiuroidea; order Amphilepidida; family Ophiodermatidae; genus Ophioderma; species Ophioderma brevispina. The sequence continues at coordinate 13,017 of JAMKCH010005912.1, forward strand.
TTAATAATCCACCTGGTTTAAAGTTAAAATAAAAATCTCCTCAATGTTAACAAGACTAGTATATGATGTTCAAGAATCGTCTAGTAATCGCTTATTAAAATACCATATTTGATTGATGGCATTGAAACGTTTGAAGTATTCACACACCAATTCTTTGTGTTATTGTTGATGGACGTCACTAAAATGGCGTAATCATCATAATTCTTACGTTTGCTTGTAATATGGTTTCAAAAATATAGTGGTTTTATTCGCTTAAAGCATATACTTCATTGAATACTTTATTCTCAATTTTACAACACGTTGGTTCTCCGCTTTTCTATATATTGTAAAAGGTTTATAACTTTTCAAATTAATAATTGTAATTTAAACAAATTTTAGTCAAACAGAAAAGAATTGTAAGACTTTGTACAATCTTCTTGGCGGGGCTCACACCCCTCCTTATTTCTTCAGTTAAATACATTAACATTATGATAGTTTCACAAATTATTAAGTCTTTTGTTAGTATAACTTTTATTAATAACCTTCCCCTATTTGCATGATTATTTTGTTTAAAAATACTGCTATACATGGCCATGCTACCCGTTCATCTCATACGTTCCGACTTGCTGGTTTTAATTATGACTAGCAATGAATACTATCCGTACACAATGTCCCTTCTCTGCGAATTTCCATTCCTTGTCAAATCAAAACAAGCTTATCATGCAATATTTTCAAACTAAATCTGTATATCACTAATCATAATGTACTGTTATTTTGTTATATTGTTGTTTGCCATTGCCAACATCCCCTACTAACTCTGTCTGTCTGCACATGTCTTGTCGGTCCGACCGCGTCATTCACTTATTGTCTTTGTTCTTCGGTTGTTTTGCGTATCTTTGGACATGTCGTGTGATTTTACCCCAGCCGTGTGTGTTCAATTTTGCTTCCATCATTTTTTTTTAATTAATTTTGATATGTTTTTTCTTTTTTGCCTTTTGAAATTTGGGTTGCAACGGTTTGTCTCTAAACATGGCAGACCTAACTCTTCATATTATGTAATCTTTAAATTAAGTAACTAAGACCCAAAAAAGTAACGCAGCATGTGAAATACCATCATAGGTCACAAAACCATGGGTTTTGCCCACGATAAAACATAAAATTATATCAATAGTTCGTTTCTTACGTGAAAATTTTGATACCCTTCTTGCCCCATGCGATCATTGCCAGCACAATAACCATTATAATAAGAAAATCTCTCCCTTTTTAAAAGTGCAATTTAGGTATAGCCATTAGTGATTGCCATTCAGTGAAGACCGCATTCTTCCGTGAATTGTGGTGTGTCAATTAATGCATGGTTGTGTATTCTAACCTTGTAATAATGTCTTCAGGTGCAACTTTGCAAATGTGACACATTTTTGTAAAACAGACATTGTGTTGGCGATATTGATCACAATGGAACAAGAAGGGTGTCAAAATTTGCAGAAAAAAACAGACTATTGATATCATTTTTTATATTTTCGTGCATAGACGAATGGTTTGTAACTTATGGGGGTATTTAGACATGCTGCGTTACTTTTTTTTGGGTCTTTATATTATTAGGGCGTCCTGCACTTTTAACGAGCTTTGCTCTTTAGCAGGCGTCCTACCATCTGAAATGATTTTTTTTTCTCTTTGTAAATAATGATTTGATGGTGAATAAATGAACTGAACTGAATGAATGAAAAACACATGAGCCACCGAAGCGGCAAACAACATTACATTGAATAATTACGAACAACATGATATTCCATTAAACGGTCGAGCAAGTTGAAAAAAATTCTCTGATGAGTTTATGTCTGATTCTCCATATTAGATTTGTGCCAATCATTACGCTATTTTAAACAGAGCAATACTTGGCAACAGCTTTAGCAACAACGTTGGGGAGAGACCAAGGATTTTCAATCCACGACGAGATCGATAATGGACATGACTGAGCGATCTGATCACAAAGACGATGATTTTGCAGCTAAATCTGCAAAGAGTAAGCAGATTGCAAACAGGCTGATACTTGTTGAATTTAGCTTTATAGCAGTCCTCAATGAAAGCATCAAAGGGACAAGAAATTTCAATATAAAGCACTTCATATTCTCGCAATCAATGAGGAATAGATCACGTTTCCTTGCTTGTGTGACCTGAAATATATTGACAAATTGAATCTCCTCTTTGTTATTTGTGATAAGATCACTCGAAATGGTCTTTTCGGGGTAAATTGTCATAGAATTGTTATATTTCAATATCTCTTTTTGTAAGAGTTTTACCAGTCTATTATGCCTCGCAATATAATTATTCCGAAATTGCATGCAGCCATTTGCAACATGTGAAATTGTGTCATAAGGGTTATTACAGAGAGGGCAAGACTTGCTGACCTGAGGATACATGACATGAAGCAAGGATTTAGTTTCAGCGATCTGAAGCCTCGCCTTAGTGATGAACTTGATGACGTCATCACTTAAGTCACCGTTCTTCAGGTGTAAATTAAAAACTTCATCAACTTGCACGTCAACCATCAACATCTTAAATACCAGATCAGGGATTGATGTTCACTCACTCATTCCAGAACAAAATTGTTTTACAAAACCTGATCTACCTTCCTCATGTTTGTTTTTCACTTTAAGGTAACTTTTTTTGTCAACTAAAATACTGGTATGTGAAGAGTAGTGTAGATGGTACAATGCCTTGTGGAATTCCTGTAAATATTAGCTGATGACAATCGACAAACTGATTACCGATGCAAACCTGAAGCAAGCACTATACCTGGAATGTTTGATTTGCAATATGTTTCCAGATTAAAACATACAGATAAGCAAGTTATTTGATTTAGATCCACACATAAATGGACATATTAAAACTAAGTACAATCAAGGCCTCAGGAAACAAACATTTTTGTTTGCTGGTGAGTTAAAATAGACACAAATCTGGTAGAAATCTACCATAATAGTCTCAAAAACAATGGAAAAAGGAAATATTGAAATGGTTTATGTAAGTGATTTTGAAAAGGGTCAAATAAAATTGGTTTGAGATAGGCTGTGAGTTTTGTTTAGATTTTCAGTTTTGTAATCTGTTATTGATGTAGGCTGAGCATATACATCCTATTTTGCCCCTCTCAGATGGAGATACAACTCTTAACCTTAACGAGACACTGGCACATTTGAAAAATAGTGGACCCTCTAGATTTTTTAAAATTGATATTTTTGCATGGTTGTAAAGCTTATACATTAGCCCTAACATGAAATTATTAAGCCCAATTCAGCACGCTTATGGGTAAACAAACAAATTTTACAATTAATTACTCCAACAACTTTAATTCAGCAGATGATGCAGAAGTGGTGTTTAACATTAGAAAACGCTCACCAGAGTTGATTCCCACAGCATACACCTTGTTTGATTGGTCTGTAACCTGTAACTACAAGTCTATGATATTCATGTAATAGACACCTTTTTTATTTAAGTTACGGCAAATTTAAAGGTTAGCCTACAAATTCCCTGGAAGTCTTTAGCCTCTTATTAAAGGTGCAATGAGAGATTTCAAATTTAACAGGTGTCCCTAAAAATATGGAGATTCTGATTTTTGCACTGGTGCAAAGCTTTCTATCAAAAATATCCCCATCTGAAAGGATTAAGCTGAGAACTGTTTCTTTGGTACCAAAATTGTGAAATTTCTAATTTCCTATAGGAGCAAATATGAAATTGAGCCTATATTTTCTATTCTATTGAAATCTGTTTTGGGTATGTTATTTTTATGTGTAAGATATACCTCTATTCGTCCAATGGCCTAAACTATTATTTGCAAGTAAATTGAATGTTTAAAACTGCTGTTTTAAACAAGCTTTCTGCCACCATTACTCACCAGTGGCAGCTTTCAAGTTTGAAGTAGTGAATGAATAGATTGCATTTATTAGTGTGTTGCCAGTGTCTATGCTAGCACTGTTAGTCCTTGCATTTACTCCATGAATTCTGACATATCATTGTTTGGTTATTTTTTCACTGTTTTCTTTCTTGTTTTCACCAAATGTTCAAACAAGTACATATTTTCACAATATAAAACTAAAACGAAGATAAGAATTTATTAAGTAAGCAAAAATGGCCAATTCTGGAGGGTAACATTCTTTCTGAGACACCCTGTATTGTAAATCTTTCTATTTTAAGCAAGTCTCCCAAATGATAAAACCTGTATTTTAAAGGTCCATGGTCTGATCGCTAATAGCCTCGTCCCCAGGGACCACAGATTTTACCGGAAGTGGTCAAAATTTTGGTATCAGAAGAAAGCTACTATTTTTCTCAATGACCCTGTGAAATCGGCTTCAGGATGTTTGGTTTGGATGTTATGAGCGAAAATATGCTCCATTTTGGTTGACCATTGATAGAGGTGCTTGTTCTGATTTTTTTTTGTCTATCGTATCTCACTGTAAAACACTATCACAGTGATTGGCTAAATCGGCAAATCGAGAAAAATCATCAAAAATCAGATTTTTACATGTATGTAACAAGTTAAGGTATCCTAAACATACCCTGCAAATGGATAAGACCAGAAGCAACCTACTAAGGACATAATCGAGATTTTAGTCATTACTGTCCGTTCGGATACATTTACTACAACACGTAATTGAATGTAGAACTCGTATCTTGGAACACTGCCCGTTTTCTCTCCTTTTTTTCAATTCTACAGCTGTAAAAGTAACCTATGAGAATTCTACAGACTTATATCTTTCACTGTGAAGCTATTCCTGCACCTTTTCCAAATATTTTTCAAATCACGGATATGGCTTTAATATGAGAGCCTGAACACTTGTACACCCTGACCATCATTACCCGTGGGGGAGACATGCTTTGCGTTTGATGCTAGAACTTGATAACGCATAGTGCAACGCTATTCACTACTGTGCTAATGTTTAAGGTTCCATCAAATGGTAAGTTTTTTTATCTGTAACTGACTAAGAAATGGATTTGAAAGCTAAATTTCAGGACGACCCTGAGAAAAATACGCCTTTGCATACGATATCAAAATACTATACGGGTAAATCAGGGGGGTCTCGAAGACGATGGAAAACAAGATACCTTTAATTTTACACAAGTATTCACAGTGGAGGATCCGGATTTTTGGAACAAGGGGGGCGTGGAATTGCTGCCAATAACAAAGCTAATGGCGGGTGGTCCCCTCCTGCGGTGTGGCGGGGGAGGGGGGGTAGTGCGCAGGGGGTACACCTCTGAATTGAGGTCGAAAACTTGGATTATCAATTGAAAATCCAATTTTTTTCTTAAATATCTTGGATTCGATGAGAATCTTGATATCGACCAAAAAAACAAAAACCTGGGTTTTGGTCGAAATCTTGGATGTTCGAATTATTTGAAGTGAGCGTTCCTACGTGACAAATTCCGCTTAGAAAAACCACTTTGGACACGTTTAATTAAAGTTAAGATTAATCTTAAACGGAACTTAAGAGGAGTTATTCTTATGAAGTTATTAAATGTTGAGCCAATTTAAGACGAAATTGGAAAGAATTCTAGTTAGATGAGATTTATGAAGCAATCCCAATCCCTTTATACCTAGGTTCTATTTTTTAATTTTGACTGTAGATTCTTCCAAATTCTCTTAATAAGTGTAGGACTCTTAGAAGAAGATTGCTTCTTAAACTTCACTGAATAATCTAACTTTTGTGAAACAGGGCCCGGACTGCATTAGAATGGTTGACGATTTTGTTTTTTGTAAGCGCGCAGCATTTTGCCTTTTCCGGCATGTTATACAGGCATGGAAAAGGGGTTTGAAAGAAAAAAAGCTGAAAAGGTTTATAATGTAAACGATGGGACCCAGAACTGGGGTCGCTCCACACCCACGCGGGTGAGCCTTCTTTAAAGGTTCATATAAACTGGAAAACTAAGCCATCTACATACATATGACCTGCATTCATGAAATAGAGCTCTTTAAAATAAAGCTTCCTGGAAAAAAACACGGTCAGAGCTCGCGTTCAGACAGCCCCCCTTTAGGGAACTGTCAGGTATTTGCACTAAGTCCAAATGGCGATTTTTATTTTTAGTATTCATTAAAAAAAAAAATTTTAAAGGTCATAATTGAAAATGAGCCATTCTTTACATTACACCTGCATCATAAAGAACTCTTCAAATTTCTGCTGTCCTAAAAAATGGACAGAGTCCGCCATGGATTATTGTATTTAGCTACAGCACATTAAAAATGAACTAAGTCTAACTTTAAAGGATCATAAATTAAAATGTATGACGCATCATGAGATTAGAGCTCTTTAAAATACAGCTTTTCCAGAAAAATAGGACAGGGCGTCGCCGTCAGACAGCCCCCATATCAGGAACTGTCAGTAGGAAAGAAGTAGATGGAGGTCTTTTTAAAGAAGTACATGAAAAATATGAAACCGTTAACCCACTATATAACAATGTGTTGTTTGTAGGTCTATCCCTTTGCACAACTGCAGTGAAATAGTTAACTAAAATACCTTCAGAAGACATTTGGGATTACCACAGTGAAATGTTGAATCAAGATATGAATGTGGGTGAACTATCCGAAAGTCGGGAGAAAAAACAATTGGGAAAGAAAAAAATAAAAAACTTAAAAAAAGCAAAAAATATTTTCTTTTTTTCACTTTGACAAGATGTGCCCTATAACTTTATTTTTCTGTAGTTTTCTGTGTTCGTTTAAAAACATTTTTCCCCCTCCAACGAGGGGGCGTGCGCCTAGCATGCCCCTATGTAGATCCGCCAGTGACTCATGGGAATTACAAAATCACCTTTTAATTCTCACTTGAAAACGGGTTGAAATATCAGCAGGAGACTTTACAGATGGGTTTTGGGTTAAGTCCATTCAATAAAGGCCAAAAATGTATAGATTTAAATTGGCTCACCTCCCTTTAAGAAAATACAAATGTAGGTAACATAGAGCTTTCATTATTTTGTGGACATTTCATCTCAAAGATTTTAGAAAAGTTATTTTTCAACTACAGGCTGTCCCAAAAAAATTTTAACACTCGGAACGACGACATTTTGATCAAAAGAAAAGTATGCGTGGGTCTTTGTTTGGTATCCATTTAAAGCCAGTAAAAATAAGCTTTAATATGCCATTTATTTCATTCCAATCTGATACGTAAAACAAAAGATATGCTTCATCAATCATGAGAGGGCAAAATCCTCTTGGTCCGATTTCTGCCTTAGAACACTTGGAATGCATGATGCAACATGATACACTTGGCTTCATAGCACATCTTCTTTCCATCTTAAAAGAAAACAAATAGATTTTGCAGTGTTTTTGTTGTTTATTCTGCCTATAGAATCATAGATTTTCTTGGGAATCCAATAAAGAAGTGTCCCATGTTGGTTGATATTCTGGTAATTGAGGATTGATAGGGCTACTAACTCTGCTAATGAAAGTGAACTGATTAATATTTGAAAAATACATAGTATTGCTGATCTAAAAACAATGATCACACTTTATGACAATAATGAAGTTCAAAATGGATTGTCAATATCTTCAATAGCTTCAATTACCAATTAATAACACAATCAATAAACCCCAATTTGAGTATGTAGAAAATCATGTTTCACACAATCTTACATGTAACCACTGCAAATCGGACCAATCTGAATTTGTACTCTCCTTTTTGACGAAGCATATCTGGTGTTCACATTATCACATTGACATAAATTAATGCACAAATTAAAAGCTTAAGTAAATTAGCTTTAAGAGCATACCAACAGGACCCCATGGCGTACTTTAGTTATTTACACACATGGCGGGTTCCGAGTAGTGTTAACATTTTTGGGACAGCCCCTGCAGAGAATCATCTGATGATAACAAGAATCTGATTGATAAGAATACAATGGTTCTCACCAGCTACCAGCCCATGCTCTTGCCAGTCCATTCTTTTACAATGCTCACTTCCAGTCACCAATGAATTAGCATGCAAGTGGTGACATGTAATTCTAAAAATACATCGTCTGCTGTCGCGGTTTGTGAATGGGGCCAAAGTCACATGAGGTCAGAACATGTCACCCCACCTGACCCGCCTTTCCACCAAGTTACATCATCGTGGCTCTTACAGAACTCATACGGAATGCAATTATTACGGTCACATTTTGACCGGCCAAGATCCAATGACGGTCACACAAGGTCAAATGAGGTCACCCACATGTCAACCCCCCAACCCTGCCCCCTACTTTCCACCAAGTTTCATCATCGTAGCACTAACGGAACTCCATACGACATGCAATATTAAGGGTTAACATTTTGACCAAACACACAACACACGATACACACACACACACACATACGACCAGAGTAATCCCATGTGCTCTGCAATTCTTGAAGATGACACAAAACACAAGTTACTTCTTGAAAAATGATAGAAAAAGAACCTGCTGTGTGCATTTGGGATAACTAACACCATTTATATTGACAAACAAATATAGTCACGCATTCTAATTGTGGTAATTATGGAGGCTTTGAATGCCAACTTCTCCCATATGAGACGCTGTATATTTAAATGCAATAACTAATAGTTCATAGAGTGTTGCATGTGGCAGCATACTAAATTCTTTCCAGAAAAACTCAAAACTGATACTAGTGAGTGATCATCCACAAATCTCATGGTGCTCCTAAAACACAGCAACTCACTCTCTAACACAATGGAGTCAACAATACGTGGATTTTGGGTTTTTCCGACGGAATGTTATCTTTTCACCGAATGTTACTAAACAATGCGCCCTCTATATAAAATAAATTACCGCGCATATAATTCTATGGTGTTTTGGCATACGGTCATTTTCTGTTCATAACGTGCGAAAAACGTTGCTGTACATGAATTTTACCAGTAACGAATACTCTTTGATTGCATTGTAATTTTTGAGCCACAAAAATGTGCGCGTAGTTTAAAGGAGGCGCACTAAAGCGCGAGCGTGCATGGAGTGACATATCTACTCGTACATCGTTGGTGCATTGTGGGATAGGAATTTTGGTAAAAAATGATTTCCGGTAGGAAACCCCAAATCCACGTATTGATTCACAATAATTGTTTAAAATAAACAACTGTGAAAATATCGCATGAAGCACTACAATAGCTGGTAATGCTGGTATCTGGGTAACTGATTGTGTGGTTGAAATGTCAAGAGTCAAGTACAGTGAGTGAATCAAATACAATGGAACCAGAATGAGATCCATGGAAGAAAAATGAGAAGTGGAAAATAGCACGAGCTGATTTGTGTGTTAATTGTGTAATGCACTTGTTTAAATATAATATGTGCTTGAATTTAAGATTGTCATGCTCAATCAGACTTTCACTTATCCAGCTTTGTCATTTTAAAGTGACAGGAGGAGATTTCTTTTTTTGAGAATTTCTCTCAATTTGCACTTGATTTGTTGTAGAACACCTACCGAGAACATTTCAAAGGGTTATTGGACAAACAAGTGCATTTCAAAAAGGTTAAACAAAATGACCAAGTTTGAAGTAAATCGGGCATAGCGTTTAGTTAGCAGAGCATTTTAAAGGTTAACCAAATTGTCTGAAAAATATGCAAATAAGCTAATTAAAATTCATGAATAAGCAAATAAAGCAAACAAAAGCTACACATACCTCGCTCTATCACCCTACCAAGTTTGAAGTAAATCGGGCATAGCGTTTAGTTAGCAGAGCATTTTAAAAAAAAAGTTAACTGAAATGTCTGAAAAATATGCAAATAAGCTAATTAAAATTCATGAATTATGTAAATAATGCAGCCAAAAGCTACACATGATATTGCCTGCCCACATCCCATTTGGGGTATAAAAATTATATTTGCATTTTTTTTGGGATCAATTTTGAATACGATACTGGTACTTTTTAGGCATTTAAAGGTGCATTTTGTGATTTTAAGCACCATAATAGGCCACTTTGTTATGGTCATTTGATTTCCTGAGAAATGATGTTTTTTTCGAAATTTCAGTACTTCTGATAAAACATTTTCCTGATTATCAGCACATCTTTGCAAAACTCATGCAGAGTCCATTATGGTACTGTGCTATCATTTCCATTTAGGACAGAAATGAAAATTGGTGAATTTCTTGCTAGAAAATCTGTAAAAACAGACTAATAAGACTACTGCTTCAGATACACCGAATTTCAACTCTGTTTAGGTGCAATTTTCAGTGATATGTAGTATTTTCATATAGATTAGACACTCAATAGATCCCTAACCTTGCTTATTTTGCTGCGAAATACTTAAAACGAACAAAAGGTGATTTGTATGTTTATATTTCAATAACAAACATATGCGTATTTCATTTGCTCCTATAGGAAAATTAGAAATTTCACAATTTTGAACCAAGAAACACGTTTCACCTTAAAATCCTTCAATGGGGAATTTTTGATGAAAAGCTTTAGACTAGTGCAAAAATCGAATTTCCATTTTTTAGGGACAAGTGTGATTTGAATCTCTTGTTGCCCTCATTAACTTTTTTTAGTGTATTAACCCTGTGGAGCAATTCCCTTTGAATTTTTGAAACATCAAATTGAGCACTGGATTCAAAACCACAATAATCTTTTCATTCCTTGCATACACTGCTTGAACCCATAGGCAAATGGGCAAATGTTTTCTAATTTTAGCATGGGACCTGTGACACAATTTTAACACTGATCTAATATAGAACATGCAAGAGCGATTACACCCCCAGTAAAATCCAGGGGTGCAAAAAATGCGGAAGCGAATAGCGCCGCTCCGAGGAACTGGGTTAAAAGTCGTGTAGGTATCGATGTGAACATTGCATGTTGCTCCTGAGGAAAGAACAATTTTTGCACCCCTGGTAAAATCAGAAAATTTTGTGAATAAATTGCATAGGCCTACCAAAACGTATGATTGTAGTTTAAAGACACTATCAGGATTTGCTAATCAGCACATCGGAAAAAACCATCAAAAATCAGATTTTACATGTGACGTAACAAGTTCCAGGTATCCTACATACCCTGCAATGATAAGACCAGAAGCAACCTAAGAAGACAGAATAGGAGATTTTAGTATTACTTACTGTCCGAAGACACTTACTACAACACTTAATTGAATGGAGAATCGTATCTTGGAACACTGCGGGTTTCCCTCTTCCTTTCTTTCAATCGCCAGCTGGAAAAGGTAACTTAGTTATTAAATTAGAATTCTACAGACTAAATCTTTCACTTTGAAGCATATTCTTCTCCTGCAATTTTCAAATTTTTTTCAATCTCTGCATAGTGTCTTTAGTGCATCTCTACACACCCACTTCATATAGACCATGTAGAAACCTAGATTTAAGAAAAACCAAATTTGGCCCCGTGAAATTGTCTTAAAATTTGCATGGTATTTTAAAAAGCTATTGTTGTAAAGACTGGGTTGCTGTTGATTTTTTCGTTTAGGTCTGGTTTTGGCCAGAATAAATGAATACTTTCAAACAGTTGTTACATCAGTTAAGGTACTTGTTCCGATTGTCTTTTGTGGACTCCCACCCCCATTACACTTACAAAGGCCATATTTTTCTCATTGTTGTTCTGCAATTCAGCCTTTAAATCTATTTCTTTATGAAGATAGTACAAAAGTTTAATGGTTAACCATCAATATTAGCACAGTGTGAAGAAGTATTACAGAGGTGCATTACCTCGACACCTCTAAACCCCAAGTTTGTTTCCCACAAAACTTGGGTGGTAAATATTAGTGGCAGCCTCTCATATCAGTGACACAACAAGCCCATGGCGTACGATCAGTGAGATGCCACTATCAATAACAATTCAGCTATGGAGGTCAGTCTCAACTGGCATAGGTTGGCAAAAAACATTGTTGTATTGGAGTAACAAGAAAATTTTTCAAATAGGGTAGACGGGTGGCTTTTTTTTTTTCTTCCCCAGGCAGAAGAATTAATCCTGAATTAACCAAACCCTCAGCAGTGGTACACATTTCTTATGTGTGGTATCAAATCCATCCATTGTTTACACTTCTCGGCTGTGTACTGATACTGGCTGTTGAGTTCAGAGTCCATATTTCCCTGCAGGGCCATGGTCCTGATATACCACTCCTACTGGGCACCTAGTGAATAGTGACATCCCTGCTTTGCACTAAATGCGACTAAAAGTTCCTAAAAAAAGGTAGCTATGTAACGTTTTTCTGATTGGTTGGGTCAGATTGCAAAAGTTTTTGCTTGACAAAAATTAACTGTCGAATGACTTCTATAAGCCAAGTTATAATATCCAAAATAAAACTTCCAATGTTATAATATACATTGTGTACCGAATTCCATTGTTTAACATGTAATATTTTTAACCCTGCTAGCATGTAACTATTTCATTAAGCAACTAATATTTCATGTGTGGTTAACAGGCACAACTTTTGTACAGCAATGTATGAGCAACTAGTGACAACTACACAAGAGGGATTTGCCTTTGCCTGGAGAGAAGTGCCCTTTAAAAGGGAAGTATGGTAACCTGAAGCTTGGTGTTCCATGCAATGTGATTCTCTACTTCAAATAAGACTCAGATGTTATCAAAAAACGTAACATGAAACTGAATGTCTTTTTGTTTCACAATAAAGGTTGATCCTTATGATTGATCATTCATAGTATTCATTACATATAGCGTTACAAAACTCAATCTGTTGTTCCTTTCACAAATTGTGCACTAAAACTGCAGAAGAATTTTTGTCCTTTTTAAAGGACTCGTCTTGTTATAATGCATTACGACCAATCAATCATCACACATAGTCGATGGTAATGTTATAATATTGATACTTTTAAACTCTATTATGGATAATTTCAAGAGAAGGTTGCAAAGTTACAACACCAGAACAACAAAAAAATAGTTGAGAAAAATCGGGTTAAAAAGCATGGTAAAAAACAACTTGAAAATAAAATCTTTGAAATCATAAAAAAATAGGTAGGTATACTTTTGTACAGGGCTTGATTTTCAAAATTGGCCCTAAAAATTGTTTGATTGGCGTAATCGAGAAAAAATAGGGTAGGTAGTTGGATTTTTTGTTTGTTTATGTTTCACATACCAGAACACAAAATATATGACACCATACAAAAACCAAATGGCAACATCTTCCACTTTTTCTGTAACCAATCTTTTTATTTGTCATTTGAATGTCCTGCAATCCTCTAGAGTACCGAAGTATGCGTCATTATGAAAATTTTTTTTTGCAACACAAAAAAAAAAAATAAAAAAACAAAAAAATCTTTAGGGTTGGGGCGGTAAAACTCGGGGTCGGTCTGGTTACGCCAATCAAACAGTTTTTTTTTAGGCCTAGGGTCGGGTCGGGCGGGTTACTCCATACAACAATTTTTTTTTGCCTTACTTGCCAAATAAATAGGTAAGTACAAGTCATGCCCTGTACCTTACAATCAGAATGCACCTGACACCACTACCCCTTGCCTACCTTTTTAGTGCTGCAGTACACCTTAATCCCCATTTGGTACTGGTAGTGTATACCATGCATCCTGTATTTGAACTCCTCATTGGGCACACAATTTTAAGGTAAGGTTAATTAATGTTAAACCCTAACACCCAAAATACCACACTGGGCAACTATCATGGTTTTTTTGTGGTATTTGGGTTCCAGTAGGCACACTTCTCATATGTTTTGCTTACAAATATCATGCACCTTTAATTTCCATCTTATTTTAATTAAGGGCTGGTTTTTTAATGTGTAAAATTCTGACGTAGACTATAATTTGTGAGCCTATGAGAAATTCATATTTGCAAAAATTGCCAGTGCCACTTAAATGAAGGATCCATTAAAGGCACTATCAGTGTTTGCTAATCAGAAAATCGAAAACATCATCAAAACAAAATCTGATTTTTGGAACATCTGTAAATCCACCCCTGATATATCCCCCAATATGTTGTGAGGGATGTCCGAAAGGAGGGGTCCTATCATCCTTCGTCTAATCCATTCGTCTAGAGGGTAGCACTTGGTCTAAACCGCTTCGTCTAAAATCAGATGTCTATTGGCACTAGGCTAATAAACCACTTATTCCTATTGTTCAACTTGATCTAATGACCAGATTGTCTAATTGCCATTTTGTCTAAACCATTTCGGCTAATATCCAATAGTTCTAATTCCACTTCGTCTAATAACATTTTGTCTACAAACCCATTATTCCTAATAACCAGATTGCTATAATCACCAGTTGAGTCTAAACCCATTTTGTCTAACCCATTTCGTCTAATGATCAGATGATCTAATTACCACTTTATGTAACCCAGTTTTGTCTCAACCATTTGCTTCTAATGATCAGGATTGGTCTAACTTACCATTTCGTTAAACCCATTTTGTCTAAACCCATTTCGTCCTAATGACCAGTTTGGTCTAATAACCATTTAGTCTAAACCCCTTTTGTCTAAACACCCTGTCGTCTAGTGATCAGTTGATCTAATAACCATTTAGTCTAAACGCCAAAACAAGAATATATTGCCTCAATCTATCTGCACTACAGACCTGTACCCAACTCTAACATGTCCTGGAGTTCAGGTACCATAGGGTCCCATGTTGCCCACAGCAAGATGTCCTTTCACGCAAAGGACAAGCTTTAAATGAATGCAATTAACAAACTAGCAACCACCTATGTCAATCTTACTCTCCAAGTTCCGCCAAGCTGAATTTTTTTTAAGCGTGTGTAGATGGTAATCCTTTAATGGAGAACAAAACCACCCTGGCCTAGCACATGTCCAAAGCAGTGTCCATCTCCAAGGATTAGTTTCTAATCGAAGAGGGTGACTTTAGTCCTTAAGAAATTGATGCGCTGACAGCGCAGCAGAGGGTGTCATATTCTTTCCTTTATGATAAGTTCCATGTCCAAACATGTACTCAAGTACTTAGGAAAGTATCCAATCCTAGGTGAAGTCTGGAGGAACTATTGTCCAGGTTCATGGTAGAATATCGATCCTTAGAGTTCGTGTCAAGTCCACGAGACGGACCTCTTAGTCCGTAGGATCTATTGTCCATGTTGTAGTAAACTACTGGTCCTTAGGAATTTGTGTTCAATCCTCTGAATGTTAAGATTCTAACAAGATTTCACTCATTATACTAGTCAGTGACATCCCTGATTAGCTTCAAGGAAATAAATAAAGAAATAAATGAAAATAAAATAAAAACAACTCCAAATTGGCATGTGTTCCTACAAAGGAATTAGGAGTGAGTTCTGCCAAACCTTAATAATTAGTATAAATAACTATTAACCGGGCTCGCATAACAAAATAAACTTCATACAAAAAAAGTGCCACAGATTTAAATGTAATCAGTTTCAAAATAGTTTAATTGTCTGCTGTTTGCTGTTGCACACTCTAAGAAAAAAAAAGTGACTTAGCATTTTTCCCCCTGGCGGCCCTATATGGAACCCTCAAGAATTAAATTGCTTCAAATGGTTATAGAATCTGAAGAAACCCAAAAAAGGTTTTCTAACAGAACCATAAAATGGGCTATACACAGCAGTTAACTAACTCGTTTTGGTTCATTGAAGACCTTAATCCTTGTACCAAGCCGTTTTTTCGATGTTTTGATTTTGATACCAGTGATAGTTTATGGTATTTTTTTCTTTCCATTGATAACAGAATAAGTACCAACAAGGGAGGAGCATAAAAAAGAACAGGGGAGGGATATTCCGGGGGAGGGAGGGAAAGTGAATGGAAATAATGCGGGTAACTAAGGAGTGAAGGTAGAGGTAGAAAGAATGGAGTGTGGATAGGGGGGGTGGGAGAGATGAGAAGGAGGAGTGGATAGAGGAGGGCTGAGAACCGAGAACGGGAGTGAGCGAGAGCGAGGCGGCTAATATGGGAGGGGGTAAACGGAAGAGAGGGGGTGGTAGTTCCCTACCTCTTCGTGGGTCTTCCCACCTGACGTATCAGTCCACGATCGGAAAAGGGTATTTTCTATAGAAATAGAGCAAAGTCCAATTTTGCCATATGGTTTTGAAAATAAGGGTCAAATTAATGGAAAATGCCATGTGTTTGGGAATGTATTAAGTTGTAAATACTCTGGAACTGAATTAGTACACAATGAAAAATGTGAGATGTAATTATGATAAGGCCTATATCTTAAAATAAAAAACAAGGGCTATATTCCTTGGTCAGAGTCCGAAGACGACATCCCTAGGAACCCAATCCCCGTACTATTCTCTACGGGGAATCATAGTTCATGGACACCGGTGATATAATGTGTTTAGGAGGTTTTTCCAAAATGTAAATTGATTCCCGGAGGGGGGGGGGGGCACTTTTTAAAGGTGGATATGATGCGTTAACCCTGACTTGAACAAAATGCACACGCCTAAACGATTATTTCAACGACTAAATAACATACCTAACAAGTATTTTTGTCAGTCTTGCTATCCCTAAACAAGGTAGCCATGTATTGCATCATTAATCTACAAATACAGCCTTTATTGTCTTGCTTTGTTGCTTTCAATATTGTGATTGCATGGAAACGAAAAGGTGGGGTGTTAGATATTGAAAGGTGTTAAAGTTTTTTTTTTTTTTTTTTTTTGTTGTTTTTTTTTTTTTTTAATTGTGTTTTGGTTTTTTTTGGTTTGTTTTGTTTTTTTTTTGATCTCTCGGCTAATTGAATAACCTAAGGTCTGCATCACAATTTTAGGGTTAAAAAAAACATATTTGCTTGTTTTGGACACCCTAATCAATGTACAACGCGTACATCGTCGTCTGTTGAAAAAGTACCTTTTTACGCGTTTCCTTGTTTCACGCCATATCCACCTTTGATACAAATCCCCCCCCCCCCGTAATTTTGTTAAAGAACCCACTCCGTATTGCTTTTGTAAATATAAGGGTTTAGAACCTTCCGAACTCATGAAATCCAAATTTTAGACTCGTTATTGGTTATACGCGTAAACACGAAATCTTGAAGAAAAATCACCCAAAGACCCTTATGTTTTGGCGGGATTTTGGCGGGTCTCTCACCCCTAAGAAGACCCCTATTTTTTGAGTCATCTTTCACCGCCTGGGTTTTGAAAGCGCAGCCTTACACCCATATCCATTTCATGTGTGATTTTGCCCCACCCCCCCCCCCCCCCCCCCCGATCTCTCACGTGGCTACAATTTGTCTAAATATTTAATACACTGTGATTCTTTGGTTGGAAGCTGAACATGAGCTGGCAAACTAAAATTTTAAACCGATATAAACCCTACTTAAGTAGGTTTCACACAATAGTGGTTAACATTGAATTTAACTTTCTAGACCTTTAATGGAGGGGTTAACGTCTAGCCACGCGAAATGCGAAACATGTTTTTATTGCATTTTTGACCCATTTTTAATTTTTTCTCGGTCCGCTAAAACTTTCCTCTCCTTTTTGAGGTATTTTTTCAAGATTTTTCCCAATGAGTAAAATCTAAATAATATAATGAATAATATAAAATAATATGATGCGCCAAACACACACAATTGTAAAGGCAATCGCGCGTTCCTTTCTTCTGTATACAAATTTGGTTTTGTTTTTTTTTTGTTTTTTTTTTCTTGGCCTATAATGCGCACAGGTCTGTTATGCATGAACTAAGTACCTGGATCTTTGGGAAGCCGACGGATGTTACTAAAACTACTGGTTATCTGTAAAAGGTCTATTTTTTCAGAGATTCGCCCCACCCAAAACAATTTTTTCAGGCCATGATCACCCGAAGGAGCATCTTTCTGATCAAGCTAGGGCCAGCTAGGCTGGCTGAATCTGAACGACGATACTAAGGTAATTCGATATTATTTTTTGCATTGTGGTGTACATTTGGGTGGTTTTTCTCATCGCTGTTTTTTAGTCCTGCCTGCCGCTGCTTCCCCGTTTTGTGATTTTTCCTGTGTCATTAAATGACCCAATGGAATTAGCTTTTTTTTTAAATGTCAACGAATAGATTCACATATCAGGTGCCCCTAAAAAAATGGAAAGTACTGATTTTGCCTGATGTAAAGCTTTCCATCAAAAATTCCCAACTGAAGGAATTAAGCTGGAAATGTTTCTTTGTACAAAATCGTGAATTGCTAATTTCGTATAGAGAAGCAAATACGAAATTCATCCTGTGTTTTATATTGAAATATAAGCAATCAAATACCTTTTCTTTGATATTTTTTGTAGCCAAAACAGGTAAGAAATGTGTCAATCTATATGTAATTCTATTATGACATAATATATTTGGGTGCTTCAAAATCTCTCGTTGCCCCTTTATAAGGCTTTTTGGGCTCTCCTTGGTACTTGTATACAGTAGTATTATTTTAATTTAACTAGCAGGGAGCCCGCGCTGCGCGCGGGCCCCCGCTAGCTGAGTATATCCCGCTAGAATCCTATACTGGAATTTTTTCAGAGGCACTGTATTCGACCTAATTAGCAGTCCGGATATTTAAGTCAGTTATTAAATAAGCATGTGGCAAGTTACCGAATAAAACCCCTGATGACTTTTGAGAACCCCCAAAATGACCCAGTGACATCATGCCCACAAACTTCGCACGGCAAAACTCTAACCACCATACCAACACTCATATCCAGACGTCAAATGCACGCCAAAGGTTCCAAATGACCCCTGGATGAACCTTTGACCCCAGATTACCCTCGAAAACGTGACCTTAAACTCGTACAAGCGAAACTCTAAACCACCAACACCCCAAAACTCATATCCATACGTCAAAGCACGCCAAGTTATCCCATATGACCCCTTGGTTACCTTTGACCCCCAAATGACCCTTCAAAAACGTGACCACTAACCTCTTGTATGCTAACTCCTACCACTCTACCATCCACAACCCCACAAACTCATATCCTAGACGTCAAACACGTCCAATTTACCCAATAATGACCCATGATGACCTTTGACCCCCAAATGACCTATCGAAAACATTACCGCTAAACGCGTACAGCGAAACTCTACCACCATACACCAATACTCATATTCATACACTCAATAAGACGCCCAAGTTACACCCCCAATAAAGACCCCTGGATGACCGCTTTGACCCCAATGACCCTCGAAAACGTGACCACTCCACTCGTACAGCGAAACTCTACCAGGCCAAGAGACGCCGCCATAACCAAACTCATATCCATACGTCAAGCACGGCCAAGTTTCCAATTGACCCCCTGATGACCTTTGAACCCCAATGACCCTCGAAAACTGACCACTAAACTCGTAATCAAAACTCTACCACCAACCAAAACCTCATATCATACGCAAGCACAGCCAAGTTACCCAATAATGACCTATGATGACCTTTGAACCGCCACATGACCCTTCAAAAAAGTGAACCACTAAACTCGTATGGCAAAACCTCTACCACCCCACCAAAACACCCCAAAAACCCAACCTTCCCCCCAACCCCCAATTTACCCAATAATGACCCTGGCTGACCTTTGACCCCCAAATGACCCTCGACAAACATGACCACTAACTTCTACAGCGAAACTCTACCACCACACCAAACGCACATCCATACGTCAAAGCAACGCGCCAAGTTAACCCCAATAAATGACCCCTTGATGACCTTGACCCCCAAAGCCCCCTCGAAAACGTGACCACTAACTTCTTACGGCGAAACTCCCCCACCACACTACCAAAACTCATATCCATATGTCAAGCACGCTCAAGTTAACCCACTAATGTCCCCTGGATGACCTTTGACCCCCAAATGACCCCCAAAACATGACCACAAACCCTACGTCCGAGCTCTACCACTATACCAAATTCATAACCCGTATGTTAAAGGACTTCGAACGCATAGCCCTACAAACACAAACACCAATCAACAAACACCCACAAAGTTGGTTGTTTTTTATTATATGAGTATTTTAATGTCAATATAGGCATGTACTTTCTGTATTTTAATACCATTCTATGGGGCCCTTTGTTTATACATGCAATAGACAAAATGAGGAGAAGACGAAATGGTCATTAGACGAACTGGGCATTAGACGAAACGCATTATCGAAATGGTTTTAGACATCTGGTGATTAGACCAGTGGTCAGTAGAACAAATGACATTATGACAAATGGTTTTCGACAATCTGAGGATTAGACCCAATGGGCAGTAAGACGAAATGGCATTAGACAAAATGGTTTTAGGACACTCTTGTGACTTAGACCAAATGGGCATAGACGAAATGGCATTAGACTAGAAATGGTGTTTAAGACGAATCTGATTAATTATTACCAATTGGTGAGTATGACCTGAAATGTCATTAGACGAAATGGTTGTAGACAACTAGTGATTATAACCACTGGTGCATGATAGAATGGTAATTAGCCGATGTGGGTGATTGACGAAATGGTATTTAGTCTAAAATGTTTAATAGACAAAGTGAATTAAGTATGTGGGTAGTAGAACTTGTGATTTTAGACAAAATGGAATTAGACTATCTGGATATTAGACGAAGTGATATTAAACGAAGTGGCAATTCCCCTAGATCATCCCCCCAAATGTTGACAATGTGAATGTGTTTTGACCATTAAATAAAAAATATTTTTTACCAGATTAGTGTTAAAAATGCTAAATTGCCACATACTTTGCATTGCATTTGGTTCTACTCTGAATTACATTTTTAACAATTTAGGTTCTAAATGTTAACCCTTCACATATAATTTAATTTTTTAAAACCATTGATTCATCCCTAGAAGCATTATTTCAAATTGTTTTTAGTTAAATTTGCATGGGGAAAATGTGGTTTGGAAAGCGAACACCGCAAGAGTTCTGCCACTTCGCACGGGAGGGGAACACCCCCTCCCACACCCACCCCCAGGACGCTTGATATACGAACTCGGCATTCATGATTCATGAACACTTATGAGTAATTTAAAAAAAAAAAGAACCTATTTTTTTTATTTTTTTTACTTTTTTGGAACTGAAGGCATTATAAAAGAGGGAACCATTCAGGAAAATCCAAATTGTTTGATAACATGTGCAGGGAAAAATGTGTTTTGGAGACAAAGATGGCAAAGGGTCTGCACCCCCCCCCCCCCCCAAGGGGCTAATGTAATTACACACAATTACCGCTCACGTTAAAAATGGTATGTCGGATTAATGAATTTGGAATTATTAAAAAGTGTATTTGGTGATGGCCCCTTCCCTACGATAATGGAGAAAAATATGATCTTGTAATCGTAATTAAAAAATTCCTTCTTTTGCCATGCACATTTAAAACTAGGCTCTGCGCACCCATGGGTGTGGATCCTGTGTGGGGACAACCACAATGACAGGGTACAGAGGCCCATTTTGTTGTTGTTGCATTTGAGCCATGCACCCTGGTGCCAAATTCACAGCAATCAAAAATGCATGTTCACATTGTCATTTTTTTGGTTTAGACCCCGGGAGGGGGGGCTTGGCTCCCTCACACCCTGGCTACACGCATATTGTTCTCAGCTTAGCAAGTTTTTGCCTTGTATACCCATAAACATAACTTCACTTTTACTGAGATTCAGACTCAGTTTACAGCTTATTCCTGGAGTAAGCCCAGTACTAACCTATAAGAATAAATGTATACAAGTTCGAGTTTTACCCAATCAGGGTATTAATGTAGCCAAGGTAAGGAGTACCAAAGGTTTGCCAAATGATGCAACACTAAATGGGCAAAAAAAATCTCAATGTTTTTGGAAAAATTGGCGGGGCGCACTTCAAAAAAGTGCTGTTATTGACTTTAATTTAAATTCCCTATTTTAGTTAAAATGTCATGATGTGGGGACATGCATGATCCTAATAAATCCCCAGACATTGCGCCTAAATTCCGACATGCTAAACTCGGGTTCATACTTTATCATCGACATATGTTTACATTGGAATCGGTTCCTCCGTTTTCCTGTTAGAGTGTGTAATCCGACCCACATATCGTAGCCAGACGAATCCTGGCCAGAATTTGTCCCGGCTGCAGGCAGGAATGTTGTTACTTTAGAAGCAGGTAAAAGGCTGTGTCTATTTGGGGCCATTGAAAACCAGTCTTTGTGCTACGGAGTCGTTTTGCACGATGGCTTGATTCCGCTCGCCATGAACGGCACGGAGGTATTGTGAAACTGAAAGCACTTGTGAATCTGAAATCTTCAATTGATTGTTGTGGCGGGTTCCGGAGCCCAGATCAAATTTGTACTTGTTTGAAAAGGAATGAGAGAATATGGAATAGAAGAGCATCAGGTTTCCCCATGCTTCGTGGCGCGGCTGTTCCATGCGCCAATACCAACCAGCTCATACCAAGTCATTAGATGGTGTTGTCATAAAAAATCCCATGCATGCACACGCACACATACACAAGGTCATCGTCCCTTGGTCCAGTGTGTTATTTTCCGACAAAAGAGGGCAGCAATCTAATTAAATCGTTAGTGTTCCGTGGCGGTGACAGCCAGAAACCCAAATTTAGACACGCCATTGCATGTTTAATACGTAAGGGCGCACACCAATAAACGCTCCATTGAAATACAGTAAAATACCACATCACGCCCTCTGCTTTGCGAATGTTTTAATCCATTCCCATATAGATCACAACTAAAACTTTCAAATACTTTGCAATTTTTGAATATAATTCTTACGTATAATTTTGAATTTTTAAGTGGACAAATATCTAAAATAATGTGGTGATATCATCTGAAAGTTAGTTCATTATCTTTAATTTGCTTACAAAGATAATTCTAATAGGTTAAGTATAGGCCGAACTACGGTCGTTTTCGAATCAAGTCAGCTTTTCCTCCTATCCACGAATTCCCCTTTGAATGCACTACGGCCAACTTACAATGCTCGCTAAATTATGATAAGGGTATGTCTAATAGTCCATTCAAATAAAGAGGTATCTTAAAGATGTAAAAGCCATGTATAATTGTAAGTTTTTTATTTGAAAAACTTTTTTTCAGATTTTGCATAGGTTGGTCCTACAATAGTAGGGCTATGGGCCCCAAACCTAAACCCTCCCCCCCCTTAAGAGATTTCATTCGTCTGTTTTTTCTGTTAGTTTGGTCCTCAGCTATCAGAACCTGCTTGTTTGCCATTAAATTGTGGTGGGGTGTGCGCGCCAGAGCCGTTGCCATGGCCAACGCCGTAACGAAAAATGAGAATTAGAAAATGTCGTATCTTTGTAAAATAAACAACCATAAAAACATGGCTCCAGGGGTCAATTTATATGTGTTTCATGCTTCCCATTTGATTGCAAGCAAAATAAAGGTTAGTTTGAGGTCACAGAATGTCGATTTATGGTCGTTACCATGGTAACACGTCTCAAAAATGAGCTTTTTTAGGGGAAATTTAATATTTTTAAAAGCGAAACCCGCCCTCCCCTTAGAGATTGTCAGTCATCGCAGTTTGTTGTGTTAGCTGGATCCTCAGCTATCCGAATCTGTTGTTTGCCTTTAAATTGGTAATGGGTAGGGGTGCCAGAGCCGTTGCCATGGCAACGCATAATGAAAATGTGAATTTAGAATGTCATATCTTTCCACTACACAACATAAAAACATTCTCCTATGTGTCAATTATGATTTCAAGTTCCTTTGCTTGCAAGAAGATTATGGTTATTGAGTCATAGAAATGTCATTAACAGTCGTTAGCCATGTTAACACAGTCTCGACAAAGATCTTTTTGATGGGAAATTTAATGTTTTTTAATTAAACAACACAATCCCACAATTTATGTGCCTAGGTATATGGATTTCTATCTGCCCAGTTGATTGCCCTTAAGATCTAAAGTACTCAAGGTAATGTCCATGACGCAATTAAATGTTTTGTCATGACAACACTCAGATCAAAAATTAGAATTTGAAAAAAAAGACTTACAACATCTGATGCTATTTATGAGGTATTTATGAGACATAGCCTTTCCCTTTAGGGATTTTTCATCCCTCAGTTTGTCTGTTAGTTTGGGTCCCCATCGTATCAGAAGACCTGAAAAGCGACAAACCTAAACAAACTGGAAGACACTTTCCATGTAAGGATAGGTCCCTTGAACAGGATTCGCACAGGAGTCGGTCGTTCAACAGCAAAAATATACTATGGGGGCTGCGACCATCTCCAGCCTGCCAATGTGGACCTCTCTTCACATACTGCGGATGATATTCTCAATGAGTGCCCCTACCTTTCGTCCACTGGTGGATAAAGACCCCACCAATCAACAGTGAGCTGACTCCAACCAACTTATTGTTTTCCTGCTGCCTTCATACGCAAAGAAGATGATCCAGCTCCAATACCAAACCAACCAGTTCATCTGGAAGCTTTTCACGTTCTGTCCATTGGTAATCCAATTTTAATCACCTCCTAGAACCCAGCCCGTGGCTATTGTAGGGCTTGGCAATTCTGCATTTGCATAATCTGCACAAATGTCTCATCTGGGCACCAGAACCCGTGACCACTGGTGTTAAATTAAGACAACTCCCTAAATGTCAGGACCGCATTGACCGAATTACGCGGCGCAGTGATTCGACCTTGCCCAGATAATGTTTTCGCTCCACAAAACCACAGACAAAACCCTTCCAACCAACCATGTTGCCTGGTGAGAACAATTACAAAGGTCTTAATGTCATATAAGGAAGTATCCTCCCCTAGGTATCGCCCCTCAACTCCTGAAAGGGAATACACTGCATTGCAATAGCTTATTCAACCATGACCTTATTTTTACACATAATACCACTGGCTCAAACGGTGACGGAGTGGGGTTGAAGAAGGTAGCCAATGCAACGCACTTCGTAATCCTCATATTGTAGCTCACCTAATGCCTCCGGTTCTAGCTGCTACTAGGCTTGTTGAAAGGTGGTAGCAGAACTCAACTGACATTGTCCTCCATGTTTTCGGGATGGAGGCCCTTTTTAGAATGCCCAGGAGGGAGCTTGAGCTCGAATATCATGTGCTCTCACCAAGGCACCAGCAACCGATCATGGAGGTTTTCGTGCGCATTAGGCTGACTGAGGACATCCATCGGCCCTGTGTCCCTTGCTGCACTCCCGTGTGGTGGCACTGCAGAGATAAGAGTTGATGAGAAGTACGACGATCTACCGTCAAGGGCCCTAACTGAAAACCAAGGTTTCTCTGAGCAGCAGACAACTCTTGTGAGATTCGCAAAATACCGGTTTGTGATTAAGAATCTGATCTTCGCCAAACAGCCTGCTTGAAGAGTAGAGACCCCCACGTCCACAATGCAGAGGTGGGTCTTGTCTGTCGACACGCGTTGACACTCCGAAACCCTATGCCAAAGCCACTAAGAAAGCATCTTATGGCAATTGCAGAAACTAAGCTTTCGGATGGTTTTTAACTCCTCTGACACCACGAATTGAAAGACCACTGGCAAACCCACTATGGAACAAGGCGAGGAGTCGAATCAGAATCATAAGACTCAACTGTTGACTTCGTGCTTTGCCTAGCAGCGAGCGCAACAGCCTGTTCAGAAAGTCTCACCTTAGTATACAGTCCTGTAGAAATTCACCAGACAGTCATTTCTATTGTGACTCTGGTACACATGGTCGCCGAAGTACCTCTTACCAGAGCCCCTTATTATGGAAGCCATCGGTTCTCTCTCAAGCAGAAATAGCAGCATGGGTAAACCACGCTTCAGTGGTGCCAAAATGTGGCTACCAGCAGGGCCAAGCAATCCTGGCAGAGAGCAACTTTCGCGAGAACTCTCGGGATCATGGTGACTGTGGAAAAGCATTAGCTATCATTCCCGACCACGTCTGCCGCCAGGACGTCCCTTCTGTCGCCAGGATCTGGGTGCCCAGAGTAATTGTCGAAGGTGATGATTCACGGCTGATGCGAACAGGTCTATGTGTGTAACCGTCAATTAGGGAAGATTGTGCGGCAAACCGCTGACACTCCACCGAGGACCCTCTGACCTTCTGCTGTGTGTGGATTTGTGACCTTCCAAGGATAGAGCGTCGGCCAGCAAATTTCCCACTCCTAGAACATGGGAAGCGAGCAACCGATGTCCCAATCTCGGAAGCACCTGACGGTGGGGGGGGGGGGAGCCAAAAAGGACCTCCTGACACACATATTTTCTCCCAGCAGACCATTAAACCCCTTGTAGTCGGCGCCACTACGGCAGAAAGACGCCCAGGTCATTGACGATTGTCCATCGTCGATGACGATTGTCTATCCCCTTCTCAATAAAAAAAAAAAAAAAAAAAACAAAAAAAAAAAAAAAAAAAAACAAAAGATTCATCTACTACTTGACTAAATGTGTGGAAGGTCTGGGAGCCATTGAGTTTGAGAGAACAAAAGGGAGAGCTCAACCCCCCCCCCCACACACACACCACACACATACACCAACACCCACAGCGAAATGCAACCATCGCTTATAGATAATGTAAGTAAGCATATTTTTAATTACAGTGTCGCACTCCCCAACAGCATTTCTGAAAAACCTTCACGACTGTCGGCAATGCTTCCATATGTAAAGCTGGAGGCCACTTGTATCTGTTCAGAGGCTGGGGATATTTCATCCATTCCCCTGACTTTCTTGTCAGTGGAGGAGTAAGTAGAATAGAAACCATCTTAAACTGGAAATGGCAGTCGTATAGTACTGGTCCCTTGGCAACTCACCGAGGAAAAACTCGGAAATTATAGCTTTTCCTCCGAGAGGAATAGGATGGGAATGGGGTCTGACGGCCTCCTGGTATGGGGCGAGCGGTGAACTCAAGGCGGTT
Source organism: Ophioderma brevispina (assembly GCA_023653785.1). NCBI lineage: Eukaryota > Metazoa > Echinodermata > Ophiuroidea > Amphilepidida > Ophiodermatidae > Ophioderma > Ophioderma brevispina. Next base: position 39,613 of record JAMKCH010005912.1, read on the forward strand.
CCCTGACGGCCCACTCCGGCCGATTGGAATTTGTGTTGTCTGTCTACGATATACTATTATTTATATATTCCCTCAAATTCCATTTTCAGCTGGCATGCCATTCAGTCCCTGAATGTTTGTCTGTGCTGTCGGTGCCAGCTTTGAGGTCTGATAGCCTTGTGGATAGTGCCTCCGCTAAGTGATCGAGGTCGTTGTTTGATTCCCGCTCCGGTGCAGTCTTAGAAAAATTAGGGTTGCTTTGGTGCTTGTCATTACTGTATATAAAAGTATTTTTCACATATCTGGGTGCGTAAAAGCTGTTAACTCTCTGATTTCATATATAGTCAGTTAACATTGCAACATTCATTTGATCCAAAGTGTGTGTTCTAGTTACATAATGCGTGACCCTCATACCTTTGTATGAACGACCCCCACGTTGGAATACCATTACCGGTTAAATAACCCAAATCTTGATTGCAATCAGAATGCAGCTTAGACTTTGTTTCTATGCTGATTTGTAAAACATATGGGTTTTTTTGCAAAGTTTAATTTCGCAATACTGGTGTGTGGCCATGGCAACTGGTCCTTCTGCTCATATATATCATCAAAATGCATGCCACAGACGAAGATTGTGATAGCTTAATGGTACTAGCAAAACGAAAACATGGTTCAGAAAATCAGAGTCTAATCACTAAATTACCATTGTTTCTCGTTATGTTAACATCACAAATCCAATTTTCCAATTTTAAGAGGGTGTCGCCATGGTAATGACGCTGTTTTGGCCATAACAATTGGCCTTCGTTTGTCCTATCACATTGCAATAAACTGGGCAGCTCAATTGCATACCTCTTGACACTATATTTTGTTTTATATGTTGTCTATTTACAATGAAATATTTTTTCCTCAAAAATCCATTTTAAGACCATAATCATGACCTAATGAACCCAGATTGTGATTGCAACACTGGACAACTCAAAATACATCTATCTAGACACGTGAATGGTGTTTTTATGTTGTTTACTTGCAAAATATTATATTTTCCGAAATTCAAGTTTTTAATTACTGCTTGCCATGGCAACGGCCGTAACTCTCACACCACCACTAATTAAATGGCAACAAGCATATTATGATACTGAGTGGTCCCTGGCTACTGAAAACCATAGTGGACAAATAAATCTCTAGGGGGGGGGAGGGGGGGGGTCCAGGTTGGCCCCATAGCCTATATAGACAATACTTTAAAACCTCAAAGGTTATCACCGATGTCTGTTCCTTCATAATATGGTATGACCCATTAACTCCTCCAGAAATATGGCATGTTTCAAGTTACTTTATAGCTTTTATTTTCAAATGATTGTTATGAGTGATGAGGACGTAGATAGAAGAAACGTCAAGAGGCATTTATTAAGGTTGGACTAAATTTTGTGGGGTGACGTTAAATTTTTGTTAAATACTTCACATTTATTCTATATTCAATAAATAGCTCGAATTTCTTTATGACCACTGATTTCCTGGAACGCCGTTTCCAATTGACTGTGAAGCCGTTGTGAACAGCAGCTCCAAAACCGACTATTGATTCAAAGACTGTAGCTCGGTCTATAACTAAACCGATGTGAATGATCTTTGTAGCAAATTAAAGACAATGAACTAAGCTTCAATATGATACCACATATGTTAGATATGTCTTACTTAAAAATCCAAAAATGGCGGACAGGGTCAACGTTTTTTTTACTCACCCTGTGTAGTAGAAATCAAAGCTAAAATAGAACCAAATCAAGCTCCAATCTAATTTAAACCGCAAGGTTCATGGTTTTTCTTATCATGTTCGTATTTAAATTGAAAAATATATGATCGTTCTTATTCGACAAAGGTACAACTCAGGTTGAGGTACAGCTTCGCGCTTGTTGGCTACTGTTTGCCTGAGTTTTTAAACGGTTTAATTGGCTGCGCGCTGTCGCCGTTGCATCTAGGTTTTTAAAAGGTTTGGCTTCGGCGCGGATAATGTGGTAGGGTATCTAAAGTTTAGCGAAAGAAACGGACTGTACTCGCGTGAAAGATTGACATGCATGTCAAAAAAGGGGGATGACCCGAATTAACCCTGTGTTACCAAGGGGGCGGGCGGGGGGGGGGGGTACCACCCCTAGTGAATTTGCTCCGGTGCGACTAAAGCGAAAGATTGTGAAGCGAGCACATTCACGGGGTTAGGCTATGCCGTCAAAGTAGTCAAAGTTAAAGGTAGGGCTGGTGCCACCCAAGCATTATTTTTGTTATACATTTTTTGAATATATTATGACCAGTATGGCTCAAAAATTCTATGTTTATGAAAATAGGTCAATTGCCATCATTTAGAACTGAAAAAACCGCGTGAAAATCCGATTTAGCTTCTACCATTTTTAGCGGAAATTGGATCTTTAGTGCAGTTATGTGATTTGAATATGCCCAATTTTGCCCATTTCTCCGCGGACCTTTTATGACGTCATATGAGCCATACTAGGTTCCGTGGGTTACTGATTTTTGGTTATTTAAATGGAAAGAACGGAGGAGGACCATAGCTATCCACTGGTATATAAATCATTAGCATCGGTGCTTAGAACGAATTCTAGGGGGGGGGGGGGGGGTATTATAAACCATGTTAAAAAAGGCTTGTAAGACGAGGATAAGTTTTCATATGATAGAATGCTTCGCCCCAAAAACCCCATTCTGTAAAGTTTGCGCCAATATTTCAACAAGTTTTGAAGTGAGAGTAAAAACCGTGATGTTGTACTCCCCAGAGAGCACTGGTAAAATAAAATTGGTCGACCAAAATACGGCACATTAGCTCATAAACATTCAAAAGCATCCTTTAAGCCAATAAAATTTTCACAGGGGTAAATGAGAAAAATGGTAGCTTCAAGGGCGGCGCCAGACTCTTTTCTGGGGTTGGGTGGGGGGGGGGGGGGGGGGGGGGGGGACGGACAAAGGAGGGCAAGATTTTTTTTGGGGGGGAGGGGAGTGATTTTTTGTTGGAAAACATCCCCACAAAAATCTCTAATTTTTGCCAACATTTTGTGATTGTTTTACCCCAAATCGCTGATTTCTGCCCAAAATCCTCATTTTATTCTGGCCTGGGGGCGGGGGGAAACTGCATGAAAAAACGGGGGTGTTATCTTCACATCAGTGGGTGTTAAATTGAACACCCTCTGGAATCAATTGGGGACCCGACCACTGGTGTTGTTAGTTTACACCATTTCGGTGTTTAAAATGAACACCATGTTGTGTTTATATTAAGATTCAATTTTGGTGTTACTGTTTGTTACAATGTATGATATGGCCACTGTTTTAGTGTTTAATTTTACACCACATTTGATGTTAATTTTTTAACCACCGCCGATGCCATATTTACACCACTGGGTTAATTTGAGACCCTCCTGGAATCAATACGGGACCGCACCCTATGGTGTTAATTAAACCAAACTTTGGTTTTCGTAACATTTTATTTGAACATCTGGATCTTTTAGTAGAAAATGCTTGATTTCGTTGTTGATTGCTTCTATTGCAACTGCTACTTAAACATTTTATAAGCAGATCACCACCAAAACATAATTAACATTGTGCAGGCAACACCGAGCGGGTATTACGAAATTCAAACACCAGAAAAACACCGAGAAGCATGGACCACAGACGTGTTGTTAAAATGTTAACACCAAGTTTTTGCAGTGTGCTGGGGGGTTATAGAAGAGAAAATGTTTAGGGGGAAATCCCCCTCAGCCCCCCCCCGGCCACCGCCACTGAGTAGCTTTCTTCAGGATACCAAAATTTTAATTCAACTTCCGGTAAATTAGGGGGTGGTTCTGGGAATGGCTATTAGCGATTGGACCCAAGAGACTCTGCATGCATTGTATATTTAGAAATTTATACGTTAGAAATGTGGTACAAATGGTACTCAAAGTGTTTTTGAAATATTCTACAATAAAGGTAATACTACGACTGCCAAAAACATATGACGCTTATTGAGATGTTAAAAACTGTTTAGTAGTTAACACTTTTTGCAGTGCAGACTTTATAACACTTCACTCACACATCGTACTCGCACAAACACACACACCCTCAAACACCATACAAGAACACACACACGCGCGCGCGCGCGTAATAATCATTATTAATTTATAATTACGTGCTAAATGGCAGAGGAATGGTAAGAGCCTAGTCACCAGGGACCCCAGATATTACGGGAAGTGGTCAAAAATTGGCGTCCGTCTGAAGAAAGCTTATATTTTTTCATTGTGAACTTGAAGATGTGTGGTTTGGCTTGATTGAGCGAAAAATTGTCACCAGTTTGTTCGACCTGTTAGTCGTGCCGTTCTTATGGGATGGTGTTTTAACCCGAGTTTGTTGATGTTTCTTTGCCTTTCATGTTGCCTCTTTTTCTATATAAGCTCACTCCATGTCCTTTGGTATAGTTTTATATATTCTTGTTTGGTAACGTGGGTTTAGTAATAAAAGTGGCTGAGAAACACAACCGAATGGTTCGCATGGCACAAGTCTGATTGAAGTTGGAACTCAATAATCACAAGGTCTTCAGTGATGAATTAGGGCTGTTTGATGGGTTACCAGGCTGCGGGACCCCAGCCATCTTGAAGCAATGCTAAATGTGTAACAATTTTACTTAATTGAGATTATAAAGCGAGCTTTTTACAATCAATACGAGATACCTGAATTAAAACATTCAAATGTTAATATATTCACAACTTCTTGAAAGGATGCATCAAATCCACCAATGTGTTTTCATAAACTTTTCGCTACTTACAACCAGGACATTTAAAAAACATACCCAGGTATATCCAAACTATATAAAATTTACACACCCTGTGTCTTATTGCGTGTATCTCTGGATCTGGGATCTTGGGACCTAATTGGGATGGGGGTAAACGGGCGATTAGCCTTCAACATTACAAGTTTTTTAAGCGAAGATTTGACAATGAAAAATATTTTTATTTTTTTTTTTCGCTTTTCGAATGTTGCATTTTGGCACTCTGTACGTTTTTGTTCTTCCCATGGCACGCAGGGCATTTATAGATATAATCGTTTGAGAGGCCAATTGAAGGGATTTTATATTTTGTTTGAAATGATCCTGTTTCGCTTCAAAGATACAAACAGTGTAGCTCAGTGTCACCGTCGCCTGCATATGGCGCTTCTTGCACGCTCCACGTACAAATCATGGCGAGTTTTCCCGCGGCAATGTCGAGTTTCACGCGCTGTGTATCGGAAATTTTTTTGGTTGTTTTCCTCGCCATATGTCGAAGTCATGCCATTTCAAAATCTTCTCGACATGATTTTTTCTCAACATCAGAAAACTCGACATATTTTTTTCTGACTGAGGAAACTCGACATATTTATGTCCAAACTCACCATATAGAGAGCAAACTCGATGTATAGAGGGCAACTGGGACAGATAGCGCTGTAACTCGAACATATAACGCTGCCCACTCGACTATGAGCAAACTCGAGTTTGCTCAATGTTTGAGAAAAAAAATCAAATGGGGGGGGGGGTCGATTTGCTCTTGTTGAGAAAAAAATCATGTCCAGTTGCACATTTTGAAAAATCAGGTCCAGTTTTTTTAACTCGGCATGACTTTTTTTTTATTCTGGACATGATTTATATCTGGACATGAGTTTATGAAACTCGCACATAGAGTTCAAACTTGATAGGCAGCGCTGTAAAACTCGACATATAGCGGGTAAACTCGATATACAGCGCATTAACTCGACATGCGCGGTAAACCTCGCCAGATTTTATACGTGGAGCGTGCATACAATGCCCCACGTATCAAATCTGGCGAGTTTTCCCGCGCATGTCGAGTTTCACGCCTGTGTATCGAGTTTTCCTCTCCATATGTCGACGTGTGAGCGTTATATGTCGAGTTTACAGGCGCTATATGTCCAGTTTTGCCCTCATACATCGAGTTTTCTCTCTATATGGTGAGTTTGACATAAATCATGTCCATTTCAAATCGTCGTACATGAAATTGTTTTCTCAACATGAGGAACTCGACATGATTTTTTGGTGTATGTGTAAAAGAAATCATGTCGAGTTTGCTCATGTTGAAAAAAAATCATGTCGATTTTGCTCTGTTGAGAAAAAAATCATGTCGAGTTTGCTCATGTTGAGAAAAAAATCATGTCGTAGTTTGCTCTGTGTAGAAAATCATTTCCAGTTTGCACATGGTGAAAATCATGTCCAGTTTTTTAAAACTCGGCATGATTGAATTCTGGACATGATTTTCCTGGACAGGATTTATGAAACTCGGCACATAAGGGTCAACTGGATAGGCAGCGCTGTAAAACTCGACATATAGCGGGTAAACGCGATTATACAGCGCATGAACTCGCCATGATTTGACACGTGGGAGCCGTCCGAGACAGCTTGAATACATTTCCAATCGTATACAGTCGCCACAAAAATATCTTTTTTCGATCATATTATGCCAAGTCCGATGATATTTTGAAGTTTCCAATATCATTCTGTTACTTTAGGCCTTGCTCTTCATAAAACACCGCTTGTACATGCCAAAGACGCAAAACTTCTTCAAAGAGCATGGTCATGGCCAAAACTGTAATAATAATGATATAATAACAATTTTATTAGCGCCGTAGCATTAAGAATGATCAAAGCGCTGTTACATAATCTTACATTTACAACATAACTACATAATTACACTCTTAAGCACAACTTAAGCTACAACATACATGTAATTATGACGTTCATTTGGAAAAAGATATTTGTCAATTTGTGCTTGAATGGTTAGGTTAGGAAACTTTCAACATTATCAGACTTTGGCACAATATGGATCGAACAAGACATGCCGAGATATTTTTGTATCAAACTGTATAAAATCCACTTGATAACTTAATAATTTTATAAAGACACTTACACTTATATCCGATCAAAAATCGATGTGAATTATCCACTACACACTGAAGCATGAAGCATTGAAGGGTTTGTTTGTTTGTTGTTTTCTTTTTTTTTCAAATTAATCGACTTGTGAAGTTGCACGGGTGTGGTTTCCATCTGCACTAATTTGTTATGGCCCAGTGTATTTCAAAAAAAATTGTCAGAATCAATCTTGTTTCTATGGCAGTGTTCACTATATCGTCATAAAGGGCGCGCACATAAAACATTTCAGCTATGACACATGCAAATAAGCTTTAGCGCACAAAACTGTTGGAATTAAAGGTATATTTCGTTATTCTAGTACCTTCGTTTGTCTCAGAGTAATATCGTTTCACGTAAGATTTTGACATATATTTTATAATCGCATCAACGATTAGATGATATCAAATATCTCAACTTTTTTTAGTAAGTCATGAGTCGGAGGACCATTCCGGGATCACGAAGTGCCCGTTTATAGAAACCTAACTTATGTGTTAGACTCTCTGCAGAAACCTATACACGCAAAACAATTTATTGTCCACCACGTTTTACTTAGCACGTTTAATTTCCCTACACTATTTTACTTAAATAAAATATTTTTTTTTCTCTCGAATACATCCTGCAGATGTTTTAGACTGTCTTATTTGTTAAATTAAACAGACTCTTAAACCTTCCAATTTAAATATCAGGAAATAGTGTTTTGTATATAATCTTGATATAAACGTATTTTTTTTCACAAACTTTCAATGATTAAGTTTGTTTCAATTGAAAAGAAGCCCGTGTCAACCGAACTGGTCGACCTAGTGTTGTTAGTGTCCGGTCCAACCTTTGGTGTTCTCCATTGTGTAATGGATGCATCACCTATACGGTTGGCACAAAAAGTATCTCGGCATTTTTCGACAGTAGTGTGCTAAAGGCCGATAATTTTTGAGTTTTCAAGATATACATTTTATGGCCTAGATCTTGGGCTCTTTCAGTTAACACCTTGCTTGTAAAAAAGCGTGCAAAAATGTCAGACACTCTCTCATGGGGGGACTCACATTTCTTTACACCGGCCTTATTTTTGGATGTTAAACCTTAACAAAAAATAGGGATCATTCAAATAATTTTATGAATCTTTTGAACAACATGTTATTTTCTTTCAAACAAACACAAAACAACGAACACTTTTTCCGGTTTTTACAACTATTTATGAAAATATATGGATGAGAAATCTCGAATGTGTTTCCGTTCAGTGCGGATTTACGGGAAAAGGCCCCGGTCAGCAAGCTTAAGGTGGTCCCCCTTTAGATCCAAGAAGTAATCAATTCACACTTTAGTGCGACTAAGACGTGTCCGAGGGGGGCCCTGAAGACCATATTAGGGGGCCCTGTCAGCAGCTGCTGACACTGCTGACTCTAAATCCGCCACTGGTTCCGTTTTGGTCCGATTATGATCATGCATCGATTATTTGTTTCTGAGACTTGGTTTATCTTGTAAAAAGATAACATGTCAAAACCATGAAAATGCAACTTACTAGCTTGCTCTTTAGCCTGCGTCCTACCATCTGAAATGATTGTTCCCTCTTTGTTAATAATGATTTGATGGTGAATAAATGAACCGGAACCTTGAATGCTATTATTTTAAACAATTTGTTTATCATGGGGGGGGGGCGGTGGCAGCTCAGGCCGTATCAACCCCAGTTTGCTTAAAGTTGTTGTAAGAAAGACCCCTGTAAATGGCTAGCGTACATGTCCTATTGGTCAAAGAAATTTTATTTTATGCTGTGTTTACTAATGAAAGTCGGGGTCCGAAACCGTCGTAAATGGCATATTGAAGACCGCTTTAAATTGCTTAAGTGTCCGTTTTTCACAAAGAACTGAACGGAATCATGGTAAACAGGCGTATCAAAAAAAATAAAACGTCATTAACAATCCTAAAAAAGAAAATGTATAATGTATTTGGCATATTTGATTACAGCAATTTGTATCCAGATATCTTTTCTTCAGTGAGTGCAAAATCAATGGAGTTGTGACAATCGATGAAAAAATATGCTATTTCCGCAAACCCAAACAAATGCGGTTGCTTCAGTTAAACAATCATAACATTACATGCATACTTTTAATAGTTTACATCTGTTCTTCGAATCACTCACCTTAATCCACATTTCCTCAACTCTTTGGATGCCACAAATCTTGCCCTTCCTCAGCATGGCGTTCACAGCTCTTCTGATTAAGGCCTCTGTCCTATCTGACACTATCAACCCAAAGCTCTGCCGTGATTCTGCGCTGAAGCTCATTAAGGTCTGCTGAAGAGTCGTAATTTGAGGTGGTCCCCACAAGAAAAAATCTGACGGAGTCAGATCAGGATATCGTGGTGGCCCATTCGTTTGATGGTTCAGGGCAATGACACATCTCCAAATAACTCCCCCACACCAAAGTTGATCTGCCACAGTTCGTCTTCTGTGGGAGGCCACCTTCTTGTGTCCACCACGCTCGTTAAAATTGTGTTATTTTTGGTTTGCTAAAAAGGCTATGGTGTTTTGGAATAACAGTGTTGTGTGTCCAAAACTCCAGGTTTGTTTCATTTTGTAGCCTTGAATGCAACAGGGTTGAACCCCAACCCCAATAAGTGCCTGGCATTTGTTTTTTTTTGCCACTTGGCTGCCCGACCAATCCACCCTGTGGCGATGCCAAATGGTGTAAAACGTTTTTCTATGGAGTGTGAACTGCGCACTATGATGAGGATTGCGATTTATTCCGTTTGTGTTTATTACTGTTTACACATTTGGCACCTCGACCGACCCTCCCCATGATGGCGAACCATGATTGTTATGGGCACAAACGCATTTGTGCTCGGGTTACAAAACAGTCAGAAAATTGTTATTGCATTGTCCGTACATGATTTTGAGACTGGGGATTGAAAGATACCAATGTACATGAACTCAAAAAAACTGACCAAATACTACATACATCCTACATTTATATACTTCAAACTGTTTACTTCTTTTTGATACGTCCCTGTATTTGGTATTGATGACCTAACACTACAATTTAGAGACAAAATCGGCATTTTTGGAAGTTTGGAAAAAAATCACTGTTAGTGTCTGAGCACAAGCTGAGTAATTTGACACATGACGTACAGCTCAATCGTGTTTACAAAGTCATAACAAGAAGTTTTAGTTTTTAGAGTGATGCTAATAGTCATAATTGTCAAATCAAAATCAACAACAAAGATTAAAATAGTTGCATAACCAGCGGGCAGGAAAACGTGCCGAAAGTTATAAGTGGTAGTCACGTAGAAATTAAAATTTCTGCTGCGCTAAGCGCATTGATGGAACTCAACATGTACTGCAGTCACTACAAACTCACTGGCCGCAGCAATGCCACAAAATTCAAGGAAATCAAACATGGTCATTTTTTTTTCAACAAAATTTTGTCTATATATATTAGCTTATACTGAGTTTGAATTAATTCATTAAATCCCTTTGTAAAACAAAGTCTTCTGAAAAAACCATGTGGGATCTTTGAAATATTCTCAACGCAACGTGGGATCCATTCTTTCTAGTCCTCTGGCAAATATGGACTTGCGGTGGAGTAGGCGCTTTGCTGGAGACTCGCGGTAACTTGGCCAGGAGAATTTGCGCTGGGTAAATAACTGCTTGAGAGTTTATTGATGGTGAGCTGTAAGAAGAGTTTGCTGATGGTGTGGGTGTTTGTAACTGACGTGGAAGACCAGGCATGGTTTGTGGTTGAGATAAGAAACGGTACTGTTTACAGCCGCAGCCTGTGTCAGAAGCATGAAATGTTCGTTGAGGGGTAAGGTGAGTTCGGGTAGTTGGTGCAAGGTACTGCAGAGTAGGTCCTGTGGTACAAATTGAAATGTCCGAAGAGTTTACGGTTTTGATTTGTGCGGTTGATTCCTCTCTTGAATTTTGACTCTTTTGGCACGCCTCAGAAGCTACCGTTGCCACTATCACCGCATGCGGTGTGTAAGGCCCAAGTAAGTTGCCTTTCCAGAGGTCTGCCAGGAGCTGCGATGGCTCTGATGACAGTCATTAAGGGAAAGATTGTGGCGTATTGATTTTTGCCATCGCGGCTGGTTGTCTTTGGGAAGTAGGGAAATTTATCCATAAACTGGATAGATGTCGTTGAGCGGTAAGCATTTTGTCTTTGGAGTTTGCCAAGCCATTGCGATGAGTGCGATAAGAATACGAGTGGTTTAACATCTGCAAAACGTTTTTTCTGCGAGGCTCCCGGTGGAAGATCATTTGCTTCAACTTCTTCCGTTCGTAGATTAATCAACATCATCTTGGGCATCGGATACACTTTTTTCGACGGTTTGTTGAATTTCTTGAGGTAATGATTCATGATCAGCTGCTGTTTAATGGCTTGGGTGCCTTGTTGGTTATTTGAAGATGATGCGGTGACATAGCTTGGTACTTGTAGGCATCCAGTCTGCTTGTAATGTTATGCTATGCACACAGTTTGAACGGTCTCGCTGGCATTGTCCATATGTGCGGGGTTTCAGTACGCAAACGGATTCAACTAACTCTGTCTGTGTTTGGTGTGCAACCGATAAATGACCAGAAATACTTACACTTACAGTGTTCAATAATCTGTAAGTTTGGCAATAATGCGGGTGATCTTCTGTGCTAAAACTCATGAAATTGATACTGTACTGAGGCATTTCACACCACTGGCTGACGACCTGTAGGCGAGGTGGCCACCTCACACATTAGACATCCACCTTTATGGTGAAATATTTGCCACCCGTGGTGGCTAACACCAATTTGGTGTGTAAAGATATTTTTAATCTAATGCGCTTAACTTAGCCATGCTTTTCCAAACGTCAAATCTATTCATTGCTAAAAATTGGCCTCATCCAGTGCACGCACTCATTCGCCACTTCATTCAATTAAACCACTTAGGTAGGACACTTAAGATCCATTTTCATTATTAAAAGCTTTAACCGATTTTAAGAGAACCCGCTGCGTTTCAATGGTTCCACTGAAATTAGGAGCTTTTCAACCAGATAACCTAAGTGGACAACCACGCATTGAGCAAACAGTTTACTGAATGAGTGATGTTTGTAATTGTTCCACGCGCGAAATGCTTAGAGAGATAGAATTTGTTTTTACATAAAAATAACACGAGAAAGTTGGATTCTTGTAACGGTGTTCTAGAAGTGGCCAAAGAAAGGTAATTTGCGAAAATTTCATGTAAAGCGTATCAATAAAAACGCACTATGCTATTGATAAAACATACGTGATGCGTGGGGTGCGGGGGATGTGGTGCAAGTTTGCCCTTGCTCGATGCATATTACTTATGATCGATCAAAGTTGTTCTTGTTATTTTTTTATAACTGGTAATCATGGTAACAAGGGCTACCGATGCAATAAGCCCTTCAGGGTTGTCTATTGGTAGTCCCAGCACATTAAGTTTTTTCATTATTTTCTTGTTTATTGCTGAATAAAATTGAATCTCTTTTCATCATGAGGTAAACACTTTCATCTCTTCACTATTTCAATATGAATCTCTGTTCATCACGAGGTAAACACTTATTCATCTCTTCACTATTTGCATTGAATCTCTGTTCACACGAGGTAAACCTTATCCTCTCTTCATCTATTTGAAATTGAATCCTGTTCATCATGAGGTAACACTTTTTTCATCTCTCCACTATTTGAATTGAATCTCTGTTCATCACGAGTAAACACTTTTTTCATCTCCTTCACTTTTGAATTGAATCTCTGTTCATCACGAGGTAAACACTTTTCATCTCTTCCCTATTTGAATTGAATCTCTGTTTCACACGAGGGTAACACTTTTTCTCTCTTCACGATTGAATTGAATCTCTGCTCATCAACGAGGTAAACACTTTTTCATCTCTTCCGATTTGAATTGACTCTCTGTTCATCAGAGGTAAACACTTTTTCCATCTCTTCGCTCTTTGCATTGAATCTCTGTTCATCACGAGGTAAACACGTTTTCATCTCTTCACTTATTTGAATTTAATCTCTGTTCATCACGAGGTAAACACTTTTTCATCTCTCACATTTAATTGAAATCTCTTTTCATCATGAGGTAAACACTTTTTCTCTCTCACTATTTTCAAGTTGAATCTCTGTTCATCATGAGGTCAAACACTTTTTTCATCTCTTCACTATTTCAACAATTGAATACTATCATATAGTATTACATGAGGTAAACACTTTTTCATCTTCTTCACTATTTCAATTGAATCTCTTTTCAACTCAATGAGGTAAACACTTTTTCATCTCTTCACTTTTGAATTGAAGCTCTGTTCATTACGAGGTAAACACTTTTTCATCTCTTCACTATTTTTGGGATTGGAAGCTGCTGTTCATCACGAGGTAACACTGTTTCATCTCTTCACTTTTCATTGAATCCTGTGTTCATCAAGAGGTAAACACTTTTTTCATCGCGTCACATTTGACTTGAATCTCTGTATTCTCATAGCGGTTAACACTTTTTTTTCATCGCTTCACTATTTGAATTAATCTCTGTTTCATATTGAGTAACACTTTTTATCTCTTCACTATTTAAATGATCTCTTTCTCATGAGGTAAACACTTTTCATCTCGTCACTATTTGAATTGAATCTCGTTCACACGAGTAACACTAATTCATCTCTTCCACTATTTTCAATTGATCTCTGTTCATCATTAGGTAAACACTTTTTCATCTCTTCACTATTTGAATTGAATCTCTGTTCATCATGAGGTAAACACTTTTTCAATCTCTTCACTCTTTGAATTGAATCTCTGTTTCATCACGAGGTAAACACTCTTTCATCTCTTCACTATTGACTTGAAATCTCTGTTCATCACGATGTAAACACTTTTTCATCTCTCATATTTGAATTTGAATCTCGGTTCATCACCATGTCAAACTTTTTCATCTCTTCACTATTTGAAATTGAATCCTGTTCATGACGAGGTAAACACTTTTTCATCTCTTCCCTATTTCAAATTGAATCTCTGTTCATCATGAGGTAAACACTTTTTCATCTCTTCACTATTTGAATTGAATCCTGTTCTCAGCTAGGTAAACACTTTTCATCTCTTCACTATTTTCAATTGAATCTCTGTTCATCACGAGGTTAAAACTTTTTCATCTCTTCACTATTTCAATTGATCCCTCCTGTCATCACGAGGTAACACTTTTTCATCTCTCACTATTGAATGGAATTCTGTTCATCATGAGGTAAACACTTTTTCATCTCTTCACTCATTTGAAATTTTTTTTTTTTTTTTTCATTGAATCTCTGTCATCATGAGGTAAAACACTTTGTCATCTCTTCACTATTCAATTGAATCTCTGTTCATCATGAGGTAAACACTTTTTCATCGCTTCACGATTTTGAATCGAATCGCTGTTCATCATGAGTAAACACTTTTTCCCTCACTTCACTATTTGAATGAATCTCTGTTCATATTGAGGTAACACTTTTTGCATCTCTTCACTATTGTCAATGAAACTCTGTTCATCATGATGTACACACTTGTCATCGCTTCACTATTTATTGAATCTCTGTTCTTATTGAGGTAAACACTTTTCATCGCTTTCACTATTCACACGCTCTGACCCCTAGAAACAGTGCATTGAAGACTGGTTATAAATTCCAAGCTGGACCGATTGTAAAATCGCAGATATATGAAAGGTTTGAAATTCATAAGGGAGAGTCCCCCCCCACAAAGGGAGGAACGGTGTGGCAGAATTGGCTTACAAAATTTTAAAAGGTATATTTTAATATAAAAGCAGGGAGGTAAATGACATAGAACGTGGGTGGGCCATGCCCCCCCAGTTAATTATTGGCCCACCCAGTATCTGCCCAATGACATCCAAAATGGCCCCCAATTACATTATTTTGACCCCACCCAGTAAATTATCTGGCCCCAATATATTCATGGAAGTTGCAGATTTACAAAACTTTACTAAAGGCCTCACTAATTACATTGACAGGAGAAATTTTTTTAGGATATGATTTTCTCTCAAATTTCACTGGATCGGTTGTAGACCACCTACCGATAACTTTTGGGAGGTTTATTGGACAAACAGGTGCAAAAGAAAACCGTAAACCTTGTTTTTGAACTTGCCTGCTATCGTAATCGTTCCCCATAGAAAACCATGCTTTGACTTTCTTTCGTGCACGACAGAAACTACTAAATCATCATCTCATTACATAAAGACGGCGTATTCGGCTTATTCACTTCAGGTGTGATCTAATACATTGGTAAGCATTCCAAATATGTAAAAAACCTAGGTTTGAGAAAAAATGGGGGCGCTTCTTTCAGGAAATCTCCTCATGTCTCTTTAAATGAAGATCACCATCTTTAAAGGACACCAAGACAGGAAAGAAATATGTTATACTGTAATGGATTGGAATATGCTGAAATTCCTGCCTGTTGTGTGTACATGTATAATACACAAAATAATGATCACCCAGTTTGTTTGCTAGCGCAAAAACCAAAATGCAACAGCACTCTTGTTATTGTTTTACCAAACATTAAGTCAACTAGTTGTAAATCATTTTTTACTGTATAATTATTAATTTATAAGACCAAAACATATTGATTTGGGATCACCTGTATTAAAAGTAATAATATCTCTCTGGCATATTTGTCCAAAAAGCCCAATTTTCTGAATTCGTCAAATAAAACAAAACAAAATGCAGATGGCTCCAAAATTCAAATGACTATTTGAAACAAAATTTGTTTTTGTTTCTTTTATGTTTTGCCTAATCATCACTCTAGTATAACTTTAAAATACTATTTCTTTTAAAATATACCAAAAAGTGCTCCTCCAAATAAAGGGCTAAGCTACTGAGCAGACAAGTATGATTATCTTCAAATGAATTATTGGGGCAATCTTACAGCGCAGCGCAGATCCAGACGGATCCAGATCTAGTATCCAGGTTTGCCTCTTACACGGGCAACGGGAATGATCCAGATCTGCAACGAGTACATGGTGTGTACACGCTGCGGTTAGTGTCGATGCACTTTAAGCGCGTACTTTGAGGTGACGAGTAAAAGTATTCCTCGATCACCAGGTTACGCGTAGCATTTGTACACTTTTGCTGTCTAAAGGGCGAGATACTCGTCGCACTCCACTCCCCCCCCCCTGCGCCGTGTAGAGTTCTTAAACAAGCTCGTCCCATGATTGGATCGTGATCCTGGACTCGGTGATGCGCATCTGATCTGGATCTGCGCCCGCTGTAGATTGCCCCATTAGCATGAAAAACATGTGGATTTGATCTTATTGGACTCTGGGGCAAGGGAGGGGGGGCCTCAATATTGCCATATGATTTGATGTAAGTGGACTGAAAATGAATAAAGGCTCTCTCAGCTGGGAAAGGGCGGACATAAGGTTAATTTTCAGTCAAAGTTAGATTCATAGATGGGTGAATAAATAAAAAAAAAAAAGGTGTAGAAAAAGAGAACAAATATGATAATAATAATTAATATTATTGCCAGGAGTCAAAAAAATGGGGTAATGTGTCAAATTATTTTTTAATTTTACAATCTGCCACTACTAAAATTGTCAAATGAGCGATGGTTTTATGACACATCAGAAAGCGTGTTCTTGCGATGAGTGATTTTGTTTTTACTTTTTTTTGTATTGTTCAATTGTTGTCGGAATTATCTTGTGGATTAGTTTATAGTAAAAATAAACAAAATGTCATAAAATTGGAAATTATGAATAAAAATATTTTTTTAGTAAAAAACAATTGCGTAGTCAATCAAATCAAATTATTATGAAATTTAGGTTGTTCTGAACAAGCGCACGACAGTTTTATACCAAATGAGTTGAAAGCCTATTTACTACTAAAGTTAATTTTTCATACAATTTATCTGAAATAAAATGCACAACTGCATTATATAAAAATGGAGAGGATCGCCCCCCCCCCCCCCCCCCCCCCATTTATAAAAGGGCCTTGATCCACCTTTGGATTTAAATTATTATTTAACAAGGGCAAATTGAACTGCTACTACAATTCATACTTACTCCTATTTTGATTTGTAGGAAACGTTGATACCAGTAAAAATCATCGTTATATGCTAACCTCAATACTTTCTTCATAAAAGAATTACATTCTTTAACCTTCTTATTCTTAGTTCTGAAAGCTTTGTTAAGCTTCATGACTTCACATTTTCATGAGGTTGCACTAAAACATGTGATGAGTACTCATTGAAGTCTTGTTGAAGGATTCATAACACAGGATAATCCTAGTTATGCACTCAATCACAACTCTTTTAATAACCCATTAAAAGTGACAAAAGATTTTTTGTAGGACAACAAAATCTCAAAATTGATTGGTTGTAGAACTACCGAGAACGTTGAAAAAGGTTTATTGAACAAACAAACAAACGGAAAAGAAAACAAAACATTATTTTGAAACTTGGTATTCTGTCTATCGCCCCATAGAGAAGCTTACTAAATCTTTTAACATAAAGACAGAGTTGGGCTTAATCACTTCAGTTGTGATTTAATACATGGTAAGCATTCTAAATAGTAAACAAAAAAGTTTTGAAAAAATGGAGTGCATTTTCTGGAAATGGACCTTTGTGTTTGTACTTGGTTATGTTGATATAGGTATACATGCAGTAAATCTTGTTATAGGTATACGCGCAGTAAAGTCTTGTTATAGGTCTAAATGCAGTAAATATTGTTATAGGGTTATAACATGCGTAAATCTGTGATAGGTATACAGGCAGTAAATCTTGTTAGAGGTATACAGCAGGAATCTTGGTAAGGTATACATGCAGTAAATCTTGTTACAGGTATTACATGCAGTAAATCTTGTTACAGGTATACATGCAGTAATCTTGTTAAAGGTATACATGCAGTAAATCTGTTACAGGGTAACATGCAGTAAATCTGTACAGGTATCATGCAGTAAATCTTGTTACAGGTATACATGACAGTAAATCTTGTTAAGGTATACATGCAGAAATCTTTACAGTAATACATGCAAGTAAAATCTTGTTACAGGATACATGCATTAAATTCTGTTCAGGTATAATGCAGTAAATCTTGTTAAAGGACATGCAGTAAATCTTGTTATAGGTATATACATGCAGTAAATCTTGTTATAGGTATAGAACATGCAGTAAATCTTGTTATGAGGTATACATGCAGTAAATCTGTGTTATAGGTATACATGACAGTTAAATATTGTTATAGGGATACATGCAGTAAAATCTTGATTATAGGTATACCATGCAGGAAATCTTGTTACAGGATACTGCAGTAATCTTGTTACAGGGATACAGCGTAAATCTTGGTACAGGTTTAATGGCGTAAAAATCTTGTTACCCAGGTAACAGCCAGTAAATCTTGTTACAGTCTTACATGCAGTAAATCTTGTTACAGGTCTACATGCAGTAAATCTTGTACAGGTATACATGCAGTAATCTTGTTACAGGTAGAAATGCAGTAAACTGTACAGGTCAGAGTAAATTTGTTACAGGTTACATGCAGTAAATCTTGTTACAGGTATACATGCAGTAGTAAATCTTGTACCAGGGATACAGCAGTAAATTCGTGTTTTATAGGTATACATGCAGTAAGTAAAATCTTGTTATAGGTAACATGCAGTAAATTTTTATAGGATACATGGCAGTACAATCTTGTTATAGGTAGACATGCAGTAAATCTTGTTATAGGTCTTACATGCATAAATCTTGTTATAGGTATATATGCAGTAAATCTTGTGATAGGTATACATGCAGTAAATCTGTATAGGTATAATGCAGTAAATCGTGATAGGTAGAATCATGCAGTAATCTTGTTATAGGTATAGCATGCAGTAAATCTTGTTATAGGTATATATGCAGTAAATCTTGTTAGTAGGTATAATGCAGTAAATCTTGTTATAGGTATATATGCAGTACTCTTGTGATAGGATAATGCAGTAAATCTTGTTATAGGTATATGCGTAAATCTTGTTATAGTATACATGCAGTAAATATTGTTATAGATACATGCAGTAAATCTGTTATAGGTATACATGCAGTAAATCTTGTTATAGGTATATACATGCAGTAAATCTTGTTATAGGTATATATGCAGTAAATCGGTTATAGGTATACGCAGTAACTTTGTTATAGGTATACAGCAGTAAATTCTGTTATCGTATACATGCGGTAAATCTTGTTATAGATAATGCTGTAAAATCTTGGTATAGGTTACATGCAGTAAATCTTGTTATAGTTTATATTACAGGCAGTAAATCTTGTTATGGTATACATGCCAGTAAGTAAATCTTGTGTTATAGGTATACATGCAGTGAAATATTGTGATAGGTTTATACTGCAGTAAATCTTGTTATAGGTATATATGCAGTAAATCTTGGTTATAGGTCTATACATGCAGGTAAATCTGGTTATAGGGATACTGCAGTACATCTTGTTATAGGTATACATGCAGTAAATAAAAGTTTAATGAAAGTAATCAGATTTTGACGTATAGAGTGATACATGCAGTTTAAAAGTTTAATGAAATAAATCATTGTGACCATATTAGCTTTCGTTCCATTGTTATTGTGTTTTTATTAAAGCAAAAATTTGTTGCGTAATGCTGGGAAAAAAAAGTTGGCCCACCCAGTAAAATTTTATTCCATACGCTTTTGCGCGTCAATAATTAAAGTTGCCACCCAGTGTAATATTCTTTTATATTCATGGAAGAAGCAGTGTACCAATTTGTTGAACGGTAAATTGTCTTAATATTGATAATGGCGAAGAGAACTCATTAAAACGAACGGACATGTATTATGTGGCCATAGATGTTCCATGTAAGTTGTTTAAAACTTTTGATCCACTTTAATGTCTTTAATCAAGGTGTAATAATCATGTCCAAAACTTGATTTTAATTCCAATGCAGTATTGTTTGTTGCAATTTGGTTGATATAAGAAACGTCCATGATGCCTTTTAAACAAAACAGTTAGGGATTTATCATCAGGGGTTAAACAATGTTTGTTATGGTTGTCTTCATGGATATCATACAAGACAGAATGCGGTCGTTGTGTTATTATCAACCCGATTCCGATGGGCTTCAAAAAAACTTGTCATAGCTTTTAACCAAACATCTTTCAAATTACATCCAACAAAAATCTTGACACAAAGATGAGATTATGGATAATGAAACCTTAGCAAAATAGACACACCATAGTTGAATTTGATTGGTCATTATCAAACTTTTCAGTAAGATACCCGGTAATTAGATAAAATGTTATAAAAACACTACGCTGTATGCGGGATGTATTCAGCACGTCAGGGCGCTCGTTGAAGTGTAAAACTTAACCGCTTAGGTTGGCCTAATTTTTCTCAAATACCAATAAGTGTCAATGACATCGATAACTCTAACCAGACTATTAAATCAGTTGTAGGCCAACTCCCATCCATATCATAAACTCATTTAATCACCAACGCAAGAATAAGCTTATTGAATTATCGATGTGAGTTCATCTTTAATTCTTAGAAATACTTGCTTTTATCCTTTTTATATATCGAACTGGACTACCGCAAAATGGTATTTTTACAATAATTTATTTTGTTAATATTCTCATTGCTTTTGCTAATTATATGACAAAATATCTATAGTATACCTACAATTATATGATTAAAAGTACATTAACTTGGGGATCTGGATTATTGCCTATTGTTTCGAACTCTGTGACAAATCGTACTTAAAAGTAAACCAATCAGTCATTCAGTGTTTTTAAAATTAAAAATGCCCATTGTCTCTCAAATTGCTAATGGTTAGGTCATATTACACCTTATATACTTGTGAAATAGGAGAGTAAGCATTTTAAAGATGCATTTAAGGGAGTGCCGGTTCGCATTTAAAAACGTTAATTAGCATATAAGAAACGCCATGGCCGATTTGATTTTTTCCCCACACAAAGTGTACAAGTATGTCATTATCTGTCAACATCTGTGAGCCCTGGTCATTGCCTTGTATAAATTCGGCCAGGTCAAATTCTATCAATTAGGCCAAGTTTGGCATCATCAATCATGTACACATGGGTTTGTGTTTACACTTTAATTGTATGCAAATGAAGTAATCATTTGTAAGATTCATCATTTAGTTGCAATAGTGCTTCGTGGCACTTGATCAGATGTAGGCGAGACGAGAAAGAAAAAGGGTTGTTGTCGTTCCTCCTACAATAATGCTGTTAACATGACAAATGAGTATCCCCGTGGTACCTCTATTTAAAAACTTGGTACATGTGAACTCAAATACATCTCGTAACATTGGTGGAGAATCCGGCGTCTGTACAGCACAACAATGGAGACCAAACCAACTTTTTAAGGACCAATCCAGAGGAGATACATGTAGAGTTCGCTGTGTTTATTGTAATGGGAAAGTGACGGGCATTTTCGCACAATTGTAGTCTCAAGCACGAGGACGTGAACCAATGCCTCTTATATTATCAGCCCCTGTGCAGCTGGTATTACCAATAACTTGGGCAAGGTCCCAGCCGTTTTGCGTCTCCATATCCAATGACTTCTAAGGATTATGCCACCGCACCGCAACCAATCTGCAAAGGTCATCAAGAACATCAAGGGAAACGAGCATGGACCCCCTCTCCAAAATTCGGAATGTAAGGGGCCCCTCATGCTTCGCAGCCCCCCCTGGTACTTTAACACAACGCGTAAGTGAGAAACTGCCCTCAGCAATAATTCAACAGAAATCCTGCACAAGTGATCGCCAAACCAAGGAACTTGTTTTGTTATAATGTGAACGGAATGCCCTAAAAAAATCCCGATGAGAACTGGGGCAAGACCCACTTAAGTAAGTGATGAATTCTTGATCAAATTTCATCTTATGTGCCCTAGCTGTTAACCTGAATCATGACCAACTACATCATAGATTGCATGCAAAACTGCAGGTGCTGAGCACTTAGACAATCATTGGGGACAGTTTGGAGTTTACATTAGAAACGAATCGTATATTTTATGTTGTTTATGCTTTACTTGCGATTCCTGTTAATTATGAGCGAGATTATTTGGGTACCACAAGCAGTTATCGACATGGTTTATTATCTACTGTGATTATTGACATTTTTGGCCAGCATCCACAAGAGACATTCACCCTTTTTGTTGCAAATTGGGAAATTCACAATAATACTACCACCCACTCACTTGAGTCAATGCAGTGCAAATGGACTTTCTTAGGAAAATGGTTTTCTTCGATTCCCACATTAACTTGGTTACGCATTACGGTGGTGAAGCAAGCTTTTGTGTAGAATTGACCCAACTGTTCCTACTGTACCATGTCGCCTAAACAAACTCACTGACAACTAGCAACATTTTTTGAGGCCGACTCAAAAGTCCACCACCACCAGTCACGGACTTCCAGTACTTCTCTTGAATTTGACTTTTTTCTTTGAGTGGAAATGTTTTCCAAAAGGAAACTGATAAGGATTGTGCACTGAGCATTAGACCCAATGAGTGTTTTGACATAATTTCCATAATCACATATGTGGTTGTGCGGAGAATTGGTCTCAAAAAATATATTAATTGCAGAGTTGTCCATCCAATATACAACACAGTCGGTTATTTCAATGGTGAAATTATTCCTTTACCTTAACGTTTTGCAGTGTTCCTTGTGAGTCACTGTTAGTTGATATAGTGGTTGGTAAATGAATTTCTATTTAATGCATTATTAACGTACATTTGTCTATCCAAGGTAAATATCATCAATTGTGTTAACGTAAACAAAACAACAGTACAGACATTTCCAACCATTTGTTTATATGGTTAAATTGATGTAGTTTTGTATTTGGTATACTTCACCTTGTTAACAAGATAGATTGCCAGTGTTTCATCAAAACTCATCCGTTAAAAACTCAACTCCAATGTTTCAGGCAAGTTGATATAAATAAGTGCCCATCTTATATTTTTTTTTTCTTGAACAAGTTGGTTAGCCCAATTCAGTTTTTAATGGTCACCATAATTGTGTTGTTTTATATATTGAAACCAATGTTTTCTTTATAAAATAAAAAAAAAAATCTTTCACCTTTTGGATTCAGATTTCAAAATTTATATGGTTTGTTTATATTTCAGAATCCATGAAACTTATACATGTACACATATCTGAGTTTAGGAAGGTCAAGTAAAAGGCCCTGATTTTGACCTTGTTCCTTGTCACAATTTTTGTTCCATTTGATTCCCCTGTTACTTTTCAGTTCCTTAGGCCTGGCTTACTCTTGGGTCAGACTGAAAAATTCATTTTTGACCAATAATGCAAACAAATTATTAGGCAGTCATGGTCACACATGTTTTGCACGAATTCCCAAAGGAAAGTGCCCACTTGCTTCCAAATATACTGTGTTCAAAACGCGAGGTTTGTTTACAAGTCAGTTGATTGATATGCTATGCAATGTCAAACACAAAATTCAAAGATAATTAAGAAGTTGTCATCAATGAGTACTGAATAAGCTGGAATGCAACCTTGCAGTGTCTGTCAGTCAGTATTAGTTTTTAGAGTGGATTTCCATTTTATTTGAAACATGCCGTCTCTAGTTACACCTGTGGATTGAGTTATGAATTTGAAGTAGCCAATTAATTTACATGAAATTATTTCCCCCTCCTTGTGCCCTGTATGATAATGCAAGTAGGCCCTAGATCCTTTAAAATAGTTGTTCATGTTTTTTCTTTACTTAATTTTAGGTTATGTTCAATTTTATCACACAGTGTAGCAGGAGAAGCAAAAGTGTTGCAGGGTATTTTTATTAGTTATAAGTTAATTCATATTTGGTCATTTCACTTAAGTATTGTCTTGATGATGTTGTTGTGAATGAATGGACCAATGTAGAATTTAATGAGACCCCAAAGTTAGTTTACAATTGATTAGTGTGTCGTGTGATTTAGAATAGCGGATGTGATGTTCCAAATGTTAGTTTAATACATGTATATTGTAACTTGTACTTTTTAAGGACTATTATTAAAAACTGTTTTTGAATAAGAATATTGAGTTTTGAACCAGGGTTTGAAGATTTCTGCAGATGAAGCGAGTCCTGCACAGCAGGTGTTTAAATGAGTTGTAGTGATGATATGGTTTTATTGGGCAGCTGAGGAGCTGGCAGGCTGGGAACGTTGTGACAACCGTGATTAGTCGTTTAAGCAGCTTAGGTGTTAAAAAGAATGAGTTTTGGGAAATTCCTGCAGATGAGGCATGCACAGAGGTGTTATTGAATTTATATTATGAATTATGATTGATACGGTTTATATCGGCAGCAAGAGGAGCCTGTGCAGGAATGGATGCGTTTGCAAACCAGTGAATGAGTCATATAGGTAGTTTATATTATTCTTTTTTATCCTTGATGCAATAGCAGATTAATTTCTTTAACAGTATTTTTCCAGATGTGTTGGTCATGTTGCTACTCATGAATCAGCGGATCGATGGCTTACCTAATTGGTCGGTGTCTGAATCAGTTGGGTTGGTGGGGATCCTGGCCTTCCAGCTCTTGGGTTCTTGTATAGCATTTGACTGGCATGCGAAACTTTTGATTTAAATTTCAGTTCCTCCAATTTTTGAATTCAATATTCTTAATTTTGCTGACAGATCATGCCATTCTCAAACTCAAGTTTGATTTCTTGTTATAAATATCTTTTGCAGTTTTGTTTAAATTAGTGACCTGTTTGCAGTTAATTTAGTTTGTTTTAAAACTTTGTGGTCACTTATTTGGACGAACCAGCGAGGTTCGCTTAATAAGGGGGAGGGTATGTTACAATAGTATGGCATTATCTGTCAATATCTTGAGCCCTGGTCATCCCCTGGTATTAAATTGAGGCAGGTCAACATATCTATCAATTTAGGCAGTTTGGCATCATCAATATGTCCACATGTGGGTTGTGTTTACCACTTTAATTGATCAATGCAAGCTCATCATTTTTAAGATTCATCATTCTAGTTGCAATAGTGACTTCGGGCAACTTTGATTCAAAGAGTAGGCGAGAAAGGTTGTTTGTCGTTCATCCTACAATAAAGATTGTAAATGACAATCAGTGATCCCGTGTACCTCTTATTTTAACTGTTACATGTGAACTCTAATTAATCTCTAACACAGTTATGGCGCAACTGATATAATTTCACCTAACATTTTGCCTCACAAAAAAATAATAAAATTTTTTTTTTTTTTAAACAAAATGTTGGGTCCTCGTAGACCCCCTTGACGGAGCTTCGGGCGCATTTCTAATTGGGATGCATTAACGGTTTTAGGTTATAAATGGGCCAAACAAATCAGCAAAAACCGGTTCATTCATGAATTTCCATCAACACACATGATATGTCAAAACAAATTTTACGCCACAGTTTTGGTTCTATGATTCCAAAATAGTTCGAGCTTGGGCCTTTGTCAGATGGATTTTAGCGGCCCAGTTATATAGTTGGTTCCGAATTTTAACCCTTTCTATAGTTGGCTTTGAAATTTCGCACCATTTTCCATAGTACTCTTAGCAAATCGGCCCATTTCATAGTAACTTTTCCAAAATCGACCAGTTCATTGTGATTTGACCAAATCTCAGAAAATTAACCCATTTTCAATAGTAAATTGAGACCAAAATTGAAAAACGGACCATTATATAGTAGCAATGATCAAAAAATGACCCATCAATATAGTAGCCATGGTGAGAAAAACGACCATTGTTATAGTAAGGGGTGAAAATGGACCCTATCGGCGGCACATATTTCCCTACCCTTTTCCACTGAGTAACCCCCCCCCCCCCGGGTCGTCTTCAAACTAACTTTTTGTTTACCTAAAGAAGAAAGTAATCATAATTACATAAAAATAAGAAAACGAACTTAATCTTGTTCATGGCTGAGCTAATTACATGTTTTTTGAAGTATAATTTTGAACTCATGAATAGTGGCCCAACTGAATTTGAATATCGTGCTTATCAAATTCTTTATTTCAATCTTATGATTGTTTTATTACATGGCATTACTATTTCCTTGTAACTCGAATAAGTATTTTCATTCTATTGTTTAGGTTATGGCACGCTCCACGATCAAATCATGGCGAGTTTCCCGCGCATGTCGAGTTTCACGCGCTGTGTATCGAGTTGTCCTCGCCATGTCGAGTGTACAGCGTTATATGTCGAGAGTTTACAGCGCTAATCGGTCCAGTTTACCCTCTATACCTCGAGTTTTGTTCTCTATCTGTGGTGAGTTTTTTTTGACATAAATCATGTCGAGTTTTCCTCATGTCCAGAAAAAACATGCCGGAGTTTCAAAATCTCGACATATTTTTTCTCACATGAGGAAACCGACATGATTTTTTCTGGACATGAGGAAAACTCGACATGATTTATGTCAAATCTCACCATATAGAGAGCAAACTCGATGTATATAGTGCAAACTGGACAGATAGCGCTGTTAAACTCGACATATAACATGCAACACTCGACATGAGCAACTCGAGTTTGCACATGTTTGAGAAAAATCATGTCGAAGTTTGCTCAGTTGAATAAAAAATCTGTCGAGTTTGCTCATGTTGAGAAAAAAATTCATGTCCAGTTTGCACATGTTGAAAAAAAAAAATCATGTCAGTTTTTAAACTCGGCATGATTTATTCGGACATGATTGATTCCCTGACATTTTTTATGAAACTCGGACATAGAGTTCAAACTGGATAGGGAGCGCTGTAAACTCGACTATAGCGGTGTAAACTCTATATAAAGCGTGAAACTCGACATGCGAGGGAAACTCGCCATGATTTGATCGTGGAGCGTGCCATATTTATGTGTCAATTCAGCGCCACCAATAGTTGGAGCTGGTTGGGCCGTAGTCATCGCCACTGCACTGTCATGGGATCTTAAAATTACAAGCATCGTGCCATGTTGATGGACAGCCACAAAGATGTGTATAACGTTGCAATAAATTCGTTCCGATGATGAGCTTTAACTTAATCACGTAATTGATGATCGCTCTTTATTGCTTTGAATTTACTGGTGTTATTAGTAATTGTTGTTCTAAGTATCATACAGCTACAATAGATCTAATAGGGACCAATCAAATACACATACCCTTACATGAAGGAGCTAGACGTTGCAACAGGATTATTTGTTTCTCATTATTACACTCTTATAATTATGATTGTATTTTGATACAAGGTTATGGTACGTTATGTGTACCGAAAAGATACCATGTTAACTGTTGGAATTTGGTGGCGCAGTTCGGCCTGCATGGCTGACGGTAGCAACTCATAATTTTGCATCTTTTTACAACGTTTCACATTGCAGGATATTGTGCCATAAACGATACCATGGACTTGAAGGCAACTTATACTTTGCCATGCAAACGTTTTACTTTAAAGTGAAAGTATTTTGGCATATATGAACAAACTATCCCCTATCCTGACGAAACAATTTGCTCTACTTTTCAACATGATTGGATCAAAGGTATGCTTTTCCTCCCTTATGTTACTTGCCATTGCCCACTCACCATGAAACATGAGCATGGGGAGAAATTAACGATGTCCATAAGAACCTGAACCTAAAAGGCTTTCTTTGGGCGTGCCCCTACCTCTATGTCTGAATAGTAACTTATCATTGGCTCCAACATCCAACTATCTAAAACTGTCATTGGTAAAAACTACTTATATGTGATTCACAAATTCCTCATCCACTGACCTCGCAATTTGGGTGTTTATCCCATAAACTCGGACATGTCATGAAACCACACATCTCTTCCGTACTTTAATCCGGCTACCACACCAAATCCACCAATATAGGGAGAATAAGGAAATACCTTACCAAAGATGCTGCTCAACTTCTTGTTCACTCTCTGTGTTGTCAAATCAACGCTTTGGATATGTGCAACTCCCTCATGTACGTTCTACCACCACACAATCAGGTTCATCGCCTTAACAACGTCTCAAAACCTGCTGCACGTCGCCTGATCACTCGTGCTAAGAACATTTTCACATTACTGCACGTCTGATCACTCGTTCTAAGAAACATTTTCTATACAACCCATTCTCATGATTTACCTTGGGTTAAACATAAAAGGAGCGCATTGAGTTTAAAATTCTCCCTGTTAGTTTCAAAGTGCCTTCATGGACTTGCTCACGCCATATTTTATCTGATCTACTGCTTGATTACACTGTCTTCGCTCATCTAACTTCAACTGCTACAACACAGAGCAAAATCACTCATTTGGTGTCGTCTTTTACCATCGTGCACCTAGACTTTGGAATAATCCTCGCTCTTCATATTAAGAAACTGTAACAACAATTTGGCTTTAAGACATAATTGAAAACCCATTTGTTCAACAATTCATTCGATTGTAGTGGTTTTGTTGTTGATTTCTCTTGTTTATTTTGTTTTTTCTTCCTTGTTCATTGTTGTCGCTTTTGCTTGTTTTTAGCGCAGTGAGCGACCTTTGGGCCGGAGTCTGGCGCTTTATAATGTCCATTATTATTATTACTTCAGAGATGCGTACCAACCCATGTACCCATCCAAAATATATTTCCTTTCTCTTTTATAATGTGTGTACGCCCTACATATAATAATGCTATCTGAGAAAATTGTCTTTTGTTTATGCCACTATATCTTCGTGGCTACTTGCATTTAATACATTTCGGTTAAATCATTTTTTTTCGCAAAGAGTATTTACTTATACTGTAAATACATTGATAGTCTTTCCTTTGCATTTATCTATTTACTTATCGCTTCTCGCCATATTATTTTTGTATTAGGTAACCTTCTGGGCGTCATCAGTCTCGGGCGTTTTATCTCAGTCATTTTGCACGCTTTTTTACATGAGAGGTCTTAAACATGTTAAAAGAACAACACCTAGGCAACACACACACACACACACACCCACACACACACACACATAGTGAATAAAAAAATCTACTTTCTATGCTGAAAAAAATGAAAACAATTGTTGAAGAAATGGGGTAGATGTGAACGATTTTCTCGGCTGATCCATTTTTACCCCATTCCAATGGGATTTACACAGTTAAGCTTGGTTTTCAGTTCCATTATTTTGTCTGAATATGGTGACAGAAAAATGGATCAGCCACGAAAATCTTTCATATCTACCTCATTTCTTCACCAAATTCCTTATTTTTTTCAGCATAGAAAGTCAACAATAGGCATGCAGATCATCAACTGCCTCACAGTTGAGTAACAGATCAGGGTCAATTCTGCGTTTTTCATGCACAATTTTTTTGATTCACTCTGTAGGTCGAAGGTAGGGTGGCGCCGCTACGGTGGTTTCAGCATGCTAGACCGTTAAAGGAGAACGTATAAACGAATTTAATATGAAAAATATACACTTAAATAATATTGACCAATAGCGAGTGGTTTCATTTAAAACGGAATTATATTAACTCTAAAAAACTGAATTAAAAACCATCTAGTCTGACCATGTGCTATTTAAAATCGCACTAGTGTATGTGTTATGCGATGCCGACGGCACACGTTTTGCGTAATACATGCCATAGGAAACACATATTATGAAAGCTTCATGCGTGAAGGTGTATGACGCTCCTGTGCCGGTCCGTATCGCAACAACACAAATACATATACCATATACACTAGCGGGAATTTCAAATAGCGCCTGGTCAGTCCAAAATGTTTTAATTCGTTTTATGGTCAGTACATTCCTTTCCCATAAAAACACTCCATATGTGTTCAATAATTGTTTTTATAACGTATTTGTTAAGTTATTTTTGATACAGGTTCCCTTAATCTAGCGGACCGGGTTCAGAAATCCCGGCAGGTACTCTTTTGAGGAGAAATTTCTTCTTTCTATATCCCTTCTTTAATACAAGACGTGTTCTTCTTTTGTTTGCTAGGCCATTTAGAGAGTGTATACTCTATTATTTAGCGGTATTTACGACTCATAAAGGTCAAGAAAAAGTGTCATTGAACAGAAGAGGCTGTTGAAATCTAAAATGCAAATGGGCATTCTGCATGAAAGAAGAAATCACCACTGTTCACTCAACTCATTTGAAGAGGATGATCAGTGAGAGGCATAGTGCTCGGGATAGTGCTGCAGCACCAACCAGTTAAGGAGAGGGGGGAAGGAGGAAGGAGAGAAGCACTATAGGGGAAGAAGGAGAGATAAAGGAAACAGGTGGAGTTTGTGGGGCAGAGGGATGTGGAGTTCATGAAAAAAGGTGATGAAAAAAAAACGTGGTGGCCAATTTGCATACGAGACATTTTCTCAAGTGGCAGCCATCTTAAAAGCAAAAACAACTAACTTGGACTAAGAAGACGTTCTGGTCTTAAAAATGTTTTCTTGGTAAAGGATTTAAGTAAAAACTTTTCCAAACTATCAAATGTTGCATGTGCGATATTTTCCAAAGGCTAAATCTTATTCGCACTACCAAACTGAAATATCTTATTATATAGCCGAGGAAGATAATGTTTGGTGGGTAAATAAAGATTTCAGGGCCAAGGAGTTCAATAAAATATTTTCCAAAATGTCAGATGAATATTAAAGTAAATGAAAGTTTTCATACGCCACTATTTTCCAAAATGGTCGACATGAAAAGGCAAAATTCCTTTATCCTCATTACTATACAGCAAATAGGACGGGCGATTTTGGTGGCAAAGTGTATGTTTTTTAGGTCAAGGAGTTCAACAGCATTATTCTCAAACTGTAGGTGAGTCGTGAGTCATTTTATTCAAGGATCACCAATGCGACACCCAAAATGTGACGCAATGACCATCTATATGTATTCACCCAAACATCCGGGAATGCATGGGAATTTTGATGTTTAGGCCTGTGCCACTTTAATACTATTATTTGTTTCTTTCAGATATGTCAAGAGTAAAATGGCCGCGAATTTAAAAACAATTAAAACGACCATGGTCCACGTGTACACTTGTTGTAGTCAATTGTTTTTGGTTTTTGTTCATGGGACCCTAAGGCAGTTAGGAAGTTACAAGGAGGAGTTACTGAGGATTTTGATTTGGTATTAATTATCAAGCATATTTTATCATAGCCAACATTTAGCCTACTCTAACACATCTTGGGTATTTGTATTAAGAAATATTAGGATCCTTGAAAAAAGTGACATTCACTTTTGTATTCATCTTACAGTTTTGAACATAGTTTTTATCGATCCTGACCCAGGAAACTTATTTTGACACCAAAAATAATCTTCATAGGTTATTTATCATAAGAAATGACAGGTTTTCATAGATGAGATGTCGGCCCATCTGCAAAAGAGCCTGTATAGAAATGTAAATGACTCAAAAACTGTTTTCAATTGTATATTGAAAACCTCTTCAACAGAAAACATAAATTTCGAACTAATCGTATAGTAGCCCTATTACCCTTTAGAAATGACGGCCATTTTGGAAAGTTGGTTTATGCAAATTGCATGCCTTTTATTTTTGTTCATCAGTATGTTCGTGAATTACAAACCTACCGATTTTAGCCTATGATGCCAAAAGGTTATTATTTTCCGGCCCGGTTGTAGAAATCTAAGACCCTTTTCACCCTCATGCTGCCAGCACCAGACCTCTACAATGGATAGCGGGTCTGAGTTGCCGAGTGTCACAAACAGGAAGTTGTTTTCGCCTTCTCAATATGGTGGGAAACAATGAATACACCTGGTGCTGGGGTTAAAGGGAATTTGGTATACAATAGAACATCTTTGGTGGAATATGTGCACCAGCAGCAGGTGTATGCATTGTTTTCCCTCCTCTTGAGAAGAGAAAGCCAACTTCCTGTTGTGACACTTCGGCGACCATTCAACTGTGCGCACGGCCCCACTGACCTCCTCTTCACATGGATATCGGGTCAGAGTCGCCGATTGCAACAACAGGAAGTTGGTTTTTGACTCTATCAACTATGGCGGGTAAATCAATGCCATACCCTTGTCCAACATAGACATCTGTGTGGATGAGTGCCACGTTCATCCATATTGTATGGTCAAAAACCAACTTCCTTTGTTTCACCACTCGGCTCAATTCAACTGTGGTCGGCAGCCCGCTATCCATGTGTAAGGGGTCATGGGCCAGCCCGCTATCCTGGAGAGTCAGTGTCATCACTACAGGTGACTCCGATTCGAGAACCTCGTTCCGGCCCACTTGGGCGCCACTGTACACTCCAATCAAAATTGAGCTATTGATATCCAGAAGAAAGTTTCACATATTTTTCCTCATTACACACACGTTTTTGCTTCTACTCTCCAGGCGTGTTTTGAGACACTCAAAACTATTCCTTATTTTAATCCTATGAGATCCACCAATAATTTG
Source organism: Ophioderma brevispina (assembly GCA_023653785.1). Taxonomy (NCBI): domain Eukaryota; kingdom Metazoa; phylum Echinodermata; class Ophiuroidea; order Amphilepidida; family Ophiodermatidae; genus Ophioderma; species Ophioderma brevispina. Next base: position 71,734 of record JAMKCH010005912.1, read on the forward strand.
CACCATTTTTATCCAAATCGGAGCAACTTTCAAATTTGACCCCTGTACAACTGAAATTGACCCTTTTTATTGATTTTTGCTGTTTTTAGCCAATAACTCTGAAACTTTAGGCTGTACATATTACAAACTATACCTTTTCTGAATCCTTATGGTTAGACACATAACATGGTATACTTTTCAGCATGATTGGATCAATTTAAAAGTTTGACCCCTGTACAATCTTTGTGTTGTCCCCCTCTCTTAAGGCACCACTTGCAGCACGAATCGCATTTCAGGGGTTCATGTCAGGCTGTCTACATATTTAATCACTCAAACCTTTTGTACTTGAGATGTGTTACAAATGTGTACTAGCTCCAGGGCTATAATTCTCAGCTCACAATTTTCCAATCTGCACGTACATGGTCATCCAAATACCTAACAAATAAGCTAATGTCATGTTTAGGAAATCAAATTGGGCTAATTTTTTCTCATTTACAACATTTTCTTGGTTAAAACTAACTTTGTCCACAGCAAAAGCAAATTATTTATTTTTTTCTATTAGCACGTGGCACGTAGGCCTAAACATTGTCATTTAGATCGGGCATGCAATAAACAACATAGCACGGAAGCCCTTTTGAGTGCTTTAAGTGCCCATATATTGGAGATGAAAAGGATTTAAATGCATTTCACCATAATCCCACAACACAGTAGATAAGGTATCAGATTGCGTGTACACATCGTTATGTCACTCACTGTTACCAATGTTATTTGGGATAACTTGATGCAATGTATTATGGGATATTAGTGATTACTCGATTCTTTCACACGTGGCCACAAATTAGGTAATAATCTTGGCGATTAGATCATGCGATTAGATCATTAGATCGATTTCACCGTATCCCATAACGCAGTAGATGTATTTTAAGACTGCATCATGTACAGATAATGAAGTTACAAGCTTTAAAACCATACCAGCGTTATTTGGACAATTTGACATAATGTATTATGGGATATTGGATTTGATTAGTCGATTCTTCCAACGTGGACATCTCGCAAACGAGCTATGACGTAAGATGTGCGATTTTTCCATTTAGCTTTCGGGGGTCACAACGGCGACAACCCAAGCAAAGATGTCTTCTTCAAAATACATCATACGTATTCTCCATTACATATATCCCTATATTCCCTTATATTATATACAGGTTTATATATAATATATTTACAACAATAGAAGAAGTCAAAACCTAAAAAGTATTCCTAGATTGCCTCAGCCATTTCACTAATTAAAAATTACACCCCTGCACCAAGTAACGAAGCCGAGAACAGGGACATCTAGCCACTTGAACTGGTTGAAACCATCTCGCGAAATAGGTAACACTCGGAGCTCAAACAACTTACGCAGATTGTATTCCTTCTTCAAAAACACTTTCTCTGCTAAAAGATCTCTCGCAAATCACTTAGAATTCCGATGTGGTTAAACATTTTTTCAGAATTTCCGATATATTGCATATTGATTCAAAAATCATATTTACCTTCCCCTTTAAATCCGTTTCTATCACCCCGAAAAAGTCTGACAAATTTACGTGGTCTAGCCTAAAAGGAAACTAAGTAAAGTAAACAACGTGCTACACTATATAAGACAATTGACACGAAGACGAAACCAATATGAGACGTCAGCCCTCAGAACGCCACTCATAATCACGGGACGTAATAGAGAAAGGACCAACAACACACTAGTTTCAAAGACCTATCACGTTGCCGCCTTTTTGTTATTAAATCCGTTGATCCCATTTACCGGCGTAAGGTAATGCGATAATCACCTTATCAGCAGGAGGCTGAACTGGTGGGAAAAGTCAGCCCGCCTCAAATAGCATGATGTAATTCATAATGGCAATGAAGAAATTGAAAAGATCAGGATAAAAATTTTGTTATGAAATTAATGGAAACACGTCCCAATAGCTGCCATTTCAATCATTGTAAACTATTGTTATTAACCCTTGTCTACTGAGCAATTTTTTATAACACCACACCGGAAGGGGGTACCAGCCCCTTGAATTTTCTTATTGAACATCCAATTCCTATTAATTTGTACCTTACAGTATAGGTTAGAGTTTATTCTTTACATGGTATCAAAATATGTAGAAACCAATGATGGACGGTCACTATGAGTCATAAGCGTAATAAATATGAAACCGATGCAAGTATAGGGAAGAAACCATTGATATGTTTGCATTGACTGGCTCATAAATGAATATTGTAACCACTTAACATTTCCATCAATACTAGACGACATTATGACGTCATTATGAATAGTGTTAGTATGTTGGTATACTATTTGGTATCAAAGGAAAGCGGACCTGCTATCAATTGCAACTAAAATCAAATGTCTGTGAGATTCCTGTGTCGTACGAGGCTTGTTGGTATTTCCCTCCAGAAAAAGGGGGGGGGGGGGTGATTGCCAACACCCTATCCATCACTTTGGGAATCACCCGTTAACACTGGGTTCTACCCCGGTAGGTTTTTTTTTATGGGGCATTGAAACGGAGCATAAATTGTCAATTGCATTAATTAAATCATTGAACCGGAAAAATTGTTTTAGTAGGGCAAAAAGAATAGAAGAGAGCGGGAACAAACCCCCCCCCCCTCGGAAGGATCGAGGGTTATATTATTACAGTTAATTATGTTATAAATTATGACTTATCACACTCATATTTCAGATGAAACCGGACATTGGAGTCAGTTCGACATGGTATCAGCTATCAACAGCAACAACGGTAAACAAAAATTCAAACTACCCGAAGTTAAAATCGTCAATATGGTGGATTTCGAGGTAGAAATTACACGTATGAGCGCGCTTGGGCACCAGTTCAGAAGTTATAAATTGTTACAAGGTACATGAACTTTCATAAGACCGTTTCTCAAGAGTCGGAAGTGATCGGAACATTTTCATATTATTTCACAAGATTTTAACAATAAGGGCACAAAATCACAAAAATGCAGTAGTAGCTCCACAAAGAATGACGGATTTGATGGGGTATTCGGTATTTCTGAAATAATTTTCTCTCTATTTGGTGACAACAACTGCCAAAAAACATGGAAACTGAGTGTATATGCACTTTCCAAAAAAACCTACAGTCAGGGGTCACAACATCCCGGTTAAATTACAAATTTTTGTGAGACAGCTTTCCTTAGTAAAGACCGTAGTCATTGGCATGGCGCGGCAAGAGATATAGATAACAGGACGGCCTCGGTGTATGCACATGAATACACATCGATTGCCTAGATTTTGTCGAGATGGAATTGGGTAATTGAATTATGTAATGGTGGTTTCGCGTTGTTGGTACTTCTCTACTAGGTCCCGATCAAATGCAACGTGTTTGAAACGAGTGCACATTGCCAAAAGTCCGCGCACAAAAGTGATTTGACACACGGCAGGTATGAGTGAAATCAAAAGCAAATTGATGAAATCAGCTCATTTAATGGAGATCATTCACGCTACGCTTTGCTGATGGTCCGCTGGGTGATGGGAGCGGCCATGTGCCCAAACAAATAAAGCAGGTGTGCAAATGTTTAGAATTTTAGGCGGATTATATAGATCCATCGTCTCCAAATGAAAACAGAATACTGCTGCCCGTCTTGTTAAACGCACCAAGCCTTCAGACCATATAACTCCTATCTTATATGATCTACACTGGCTGCCTGTTCACCTTAGACTTCAATACAAAAACTTCTCCTCTCCACAATGTGGCCAGCATGGTGAAGCACCTTCATATATCACGATCTGGTCATGCCATTCAACCCACCCCGCTCTGGTTTGCGATCAAGCTGAGAAAAACATTTTGGTTAAGCAAAGTCCTTATAGGTCATGGGGTGATAGATCATTCAGGTGGCTGCTCCTCGCCTATGGAATTCACTCCCTAATCACATCCGTTCATGTTCATCCATTGAGTCATTCAATGCTGTGCTCAAAAAACCAATCTTTATGAAAATTGGTTATGAGCATGTTAATTGTTTGAATTTGTATTTTGAATTGTTCTTTTGTACTGATATTGACTTGTCTCCTTCCTGCTTTGCTTTGTTGAGCTACCATGAGCCATGAGCGCTTTAAAGCGGATGTGTGCGCTTTATAAATGTCAGGATGATATATTAGTGTGTTTCACAAAAATGTCATGTATTCTAAGTTTTGAAAACGGGAATAAATGTCAACGGAAACGCTATTCATCATGTAATGCTCGAGTAGAGCCATTCTATTAGGTCCCTCAATGGAATTTCCCGCGTGCAAATTGCGTACACTTGAAATGACACTATTAGCTACTATTTTGCTACCTGGCAGTGACGATGATGTGGCAGGTGGGACTTCAATTAGTTCTATTCTTCATTGGGACACTGTGGTGAAATCTTTATATCCGAACGTGATGGACGCTTGTCCCAACATGCGAATTGGTTGGCCTTTACTTTCACGGCTTTGAGACCGTGACCCGTGCATAAGTGTGTTTGGTGTCAGCGCGCGCTGTGTGTGGTGTGCGGGCATGTGTGTGTGGGGTGTGTTCCACTCGGCTATGTTACCTTGTACTCGTGTGTTTTGAGTTCAGCTAAGTCGTAGGTTCTGCTAGAATCCTGCATTATAGGCCGACTAGTCCGTCAATCTCTTAAATTTAATTGAGAGTTGCTTCAATTACTTGGGGACTGTCAATTGTTCCCTATAAGTTGGATAATCTGTTGACTTTAACTCAATAAGAAAGTAAATAATGTGCTTGGGACTTTAAACACGTTTGGAAATAATTTCTTCAATTACAGAGTGAGTTAAATAAGTTATTTTTTCAAGCGAAAAATTTGATAGAAAAGGAAGAAACCAGCAGTGGACAAAGATATGAATCTCATTCACTTACGTGTTGTAGTAAGTGTTCCGTACGGACAATAAAAAACTAAAAATATCTGATTTTGTCCTTATGATGTTTTGTTTGGTCCTCGAAATTGTGGATATGGCAAAAATCTGTTTTTGATGATTTTTTTATTTTCTGGTTGGGCAAAAATCACTGAAGTGCCTTTAAGTCCTGAAGGGGGATTAAAACATCTAGGCGTCCAAGTTGGCCGCTGCAAGGAGGAGTTCTGCTAAATGAACATAACATGGCAAATTGTTGGAATAAAACCTAGGTGGCTCGTCTGATTTTTTCCCTGAATTGCCCGATGTTATAGTTCTATTTTTAGCAGCCCCTCTAGTCATATTGCCATGACATTAATTGATCACACGCCTGTGCCCTGGTACTGTTGCGAGTAACATACCATTGATGTGTCTCGGCTAACACTTTACCTTTATACACACCAATGTTTACAGTTATTTATTGTCTTTCTGCTCCACGTCCCGGTTTGTTTTGAACCACCCATTATCTGCCCTCTCCCACACACCACCGGAAAGATCTGGGTTGACACCACCGTTACTGCATCTGTGGTTGCCTCGAGGTATGTGTGATTGCACCATTATATGTCCAATAGGATTGATGCTATATGGATGTGAGCTGGGAAAAACCCGCCACATGTCGCACAGGAGAGTTTGAAAAAAAATTAAAGAAAATAGCTTTAAAAAATTGTTATATTGTACTTTATTTTGTCGATTGTATAAGGCGTAACTTCTTAATGTGTGTGTCAAATAGACGAGAAAGGAAGTAAACAGTTATGGGAAACTTAATATTTCAAACTCTGCGTGATGGAAAAAAACTCAAATATAAATTTCCACCATGTGGTGGGTTTTTTTCCCAGATCACATCACATATTTAAAAAAGGGATATTACCATATTCGTAACTTTTGGCGTACTCGTAGGTTTATCACTTTTGATACTTGCATTGACTTTGCCAACCGCATAAGCTATACGGCCGCCAATGCAATAGATCTCAAAAGGATCCAGCGCTGTAAAATGGGTTCGCATGGCGGGGCAGGACCAGAAATCTTCAACTTTTGAACACTCTTCACTGGTTGCCTGTACCAGTATCGGATACAAAATCCTTCTTTGTGTTAAATGTAAGTTCTTCAAGGACAGGCTCCACCCAAGCGTATAGAAAGATTTGGAGAAGGATCATGACCGTCATTGGTTTGCTAAGCTTCCTTGGCTATGGAACAAGCTTCGCTATTAACATTAGAAGAGGGCCCCTTGGGCCCAGTCTCTTTAAAGCGGCTCCTAAAAATATTCTTATTTCCTGATGTACAATTTGTTAGTGTGGATTTGGTTAGTTTTTTTCTTATGGCCTTAACCTCAAAACCCTATCTGTAAAAAGTTTCGCGCCGATATTTCAACCCGTTTGAAATGAGAGCTAAAACATTATTTTGTAATCCCCATAGAGTACTATGTAAAACTAATATGGTCGACCAAATGGGAACCATATTTTCGATCTCATAACATCCAAATCACACATCCTTTAAGCACTAATATTTCATAGGGTAAATGGAAGGGCAAAAATAGTAGCTTCTTCTGATAACCAAACTTTTGACCATTCGGGTTAAAATCTGGGGTCCTGGGGATGGGGACGATGCTATAGCGATCGGACCATGGTCCTTTAATTTTGTGTATAAAACTAATAAACGGAAGCGGCCGCCGAGCCTTGAAAAGTGCTCTCTAGTTTTCGAGTTACCCTCCCCTCGGGTACCAAACAAAAAAAAAACCACCTTTATTTGAAGGATAAATATATGATTTAAGAACATGATGTTGTGGTTGAAATATTTGGTGGCGGGATGATTTCTAGGCCGAAAAAAAAAAGCGTTTGGGCCTCTGCAAATTAAAGCGGAAATTATTTATTTAATTTTTTTTTTAAAGTAAAAAATAGTACAATTTGCATTTTTACCGGGATCCTTTTTTGTTATTTGATATAGGTTTATACATGGAATAAAAGGGTTAAGGTAATACGTCGTGTGTGGTGGGACATGTAATAAAAAAAAGATTATTTTATTAAGGGGAAAAAAGTATGTTGGGGCTCTTAAAATTCTAGGACCCTTATTTATTGTATAAAACAGAAACTATTATATAAATGTCAGAGAGTGAAGTATTTGCATCATGATTAAATTTGTTTTGTACGAAATTAATAAATCATGATTTTCTTAAAGTTTTTAGCAAAAAAAAAACGTGATTTTTTTGGACCCACCAAAAAAACCACCGCTGCCACCAAAGTTTTGGACCACACACATCATTTTTTTTAAATTATTTAACTATTCTTTCGAATAGAAGTGGTTGCGTTTTGGGTTATGAGGGGAGGGGTGTCGAGTGTTCGACAATGTGGCAGTCCAAACCCATCACATAATGCATTAAACGTAAAATATAAAGTGAAATTTGGATGGGACTCTATAAAGCTGTAGTTTATGAGGATTTGTTGCCCAGAATTGCGTGCCCGTGTTTTCCTGTAAGATTAAGTATTTTTCCGTAAATAACATATAATTGAAAGGCATAAAGTGCATGATATATAATGTTGATATAATTCATAGTTCAAATAGGAGCATATCTTATAAATTTAGTCGTAATAGGCCTGGAAAATTGGACAAAAAGTATTTATTTTTAAGTTACAGCCAAGTACTGTATGTTTCCTGATCTTTTTTTATTGCGAAGTCCTTTGTAATTTTTACAGCGCACGTTATTTTGTCAAATACAAGATGCATGTTAGTAGTGGTAATAAATAAATTTTAATTTGCAATATATTAATTTGAAAGGAAAGTAATGCATATAAATTCAATGTTCTTATGTATTCTCTGTATATAATGTAGCATATTATCATGGTTAGGTATTTGGGTTCATATCAGAGGGTCCCAGGTTCCATTCCCAGTTAGATAGGCTTACATGTATAAAAGTTACTTACATGATTAATTTACAGCCAAATTAAGATCAATAATGAAATGTAAAACATAGTACCTCAAAATCTTTTTAGTTTTTCCTCTTTTCTTTGCTATATTTCCCCACATATCTACGATATTATTTTGAGTTTCAGCAACTTAGTTGATTAATAATTAAGCTAGCTTGATAATTTATCTGCGTACTTACTAAATAAGCTCAATAAAGTAATGTGATTTTGAGTACACACTGGGAGGACCACACCAAGATGGTGTCAAAATGCAACACCTTTGGCGTTATTTTAACACCCTATTGTGTTAGTTTTAACACTATTTGGTGTTAAAATAATACATTACACTAAAGGTGTTGAATTTTGACATCATCTTGGTGTGATCCTCCTAGAACATCGGCGGTGTTAATTTTGACACCCCAGTTTTTGCAGTGCATGTAGAAAACTTATTATTCACATTATCAGCCATCTCAATTAAAATACATGATTAAAGCAATATTAGCACGTTTTTTGAAGAGCGCCCAACGGCTGCTGGAAACGGCCTTCCAATATGAAATAGCCAGGAAATAGCGTCATGTACGTATATACGCTCATCTATTAGTTGTTTTATTCGTTCAGGCAAGTCAAGTTAGAGGTCATTTTCTTGAGATGGCACTATTTCATCATGGACGGACATAAACTTAGCATTTCCAGCTCTGCCGTTATCTAGGATCCCAATTCTAATTACACAAATCGCTCATTGCGCATTTTGAGCATTCTCGTTCGCAGGTGTAGTTTTCTAGACAATTACCAACATAGCTGTGCAAAAATATCAGATTTTGAAAATTGGGGGTGCTCTTCAAAAAATGTGCTAATATTGCTTTAATGGTACATTAAAAGATTACTCATTGAAATTACTCAATACAATTCATTGAATGCAACCCGATTACACTTCATTTGAGTAGATAGAGGAAATTATTTTCCTTTCGATTCCAATAACGAAATATGTTTAACATGAGAAAATTATCATTCTGCATTTTCAATAAATACCACTTTGATAATCAGAAATATAGCAATTTGAATTGAAATTAAACGTCAGAAGTCTTTGAAATACAAGTTAACTATTGAGCATCGCAGTAGAAATGCCGGTGTAAAGAAACTGAGTGTCCCCATGAGAGAGTGTCCTAGCTACCATAGCAACATGTACGGAATAAACCGTAACCTTGTAGACGAGGCCATTTGGGCACATGCTGAAACAAAATGATGCATACATGCCACTCAAATGGAACAATAGACAAGATGTTTTTTGGGGGGGGTGGACACTCAGCCACCAGACACGTAGTTTTATGACACACGGCAAACTGCCATCTTAATTCAAATTGGTTTGTTTTTTTCACTAATACTGTACAAGTGTCTGTGAACTCCAAGGGTGAACATATACGCAATGGTCTGGTTGATGACAAAAACAAATATTATTCCATTGGAAATGTTCCAATTTCATTGCCAAAGGGTACCAATAGACACTCCGAAGTCGTTTTGTTTTTATGATTTTTAGAAACATCATTTGACACTAATTGCCAATATACTCTTCCTATAGTTTTCGTTATTGAGAATTAAAATGATTTTCGTCCAAAACGCCTCGTAAAATTAATACAAATATAAATGACTTGATAGTAAGATAGAGCTTTCTTCTTGATAACAGTGATCTTTGATTCCTTTTACTCTGCAAAAGTATCAAAATATACACATTCAAGCAATAAACAGATAATTCACAACTTCTTCCACTTAACGTTTATGGAAGTTATTTTGTCCAATAATTCACAAAACCCAGGGTTGCAAACGTTAGACATACACTTTGGATGTCCTTAGTGTACTTACACATGTAGGCCGATGCTGCAACTTGGAAATACAGCAAAATACTGTAAATTTTATGTCCAATTTACTAAGCGTATAAAACGACTACAACTGCAGCTTTTATTCGATTTTTTTCGAGTATCAACATCATCGTACATTATAATGAATTTTCAATTATACTATTAGTTTACAGGAAAAATGCAAAACATTTTACAAGAAAATTCTGGCAGCAATTCTAACAATACCCCGTAAAATACAGCTTTTACAGGTTTCCATTCAAATTAACTGTATATTTATAGCTTGATGTAATATATTTTACATTAAGTATTTTAAAGTATTTGATTAAATCAATTCTAATTACAAAATTAAAAAAATAGAACCTCATCAGTCCTCTTTTCTAGCTTCATTGGCATATTTTGCCTGTAAGAGATGATGAAGGCTAGAAAATCATACAAAAACATAGTCATTTCTAGCGCCCTCCGCAGGCAAAAGTATGTTCAACATGTTCAATACCACCGTCTGTGCGATCGATCGACTCTTTTGAGTAAGCCAAATAGGCGAATGCGCATTCGTCTCCTTTGACATAGAAACAGAGGCCGTTTTTTAGTTTTTGCAAACAGACCAATCACTTTGTAATTAAATTTGACAAGGAAAACAAAGGATACTTGAATTGAAAGCGTGCTCAAAATGAAGAACGTTTCAATGTCCACTATGTACACATAAAATCATTTCCCTAAAATGTTTCAAATTTTAGATATGCAAGTTCATAATTCTCTAAAACTTCAATCGCCGATATCTCGAAATGTGACTTTTGGTCGATTGGCCTGTTTGGAAGATTCGTGATGACGATATGTAAGGCGATTTATCCATGGATGTAGATTTTACACTGGTATAATGCTCCTGAAATCTACAACAAGCAATTGATGGACATTTATTAATCTTTCTTTGGCGCCGTATTCAAATGCTCCGGAAGACATGTGTTGAATAATAATGCAGAATACTTAAGATTTAATGAAATTAACAGTATATTTTTAAAATGGGACATTTTAATGCTTTATCTGTTATCCATCCCTATACATGTAATTTGGAAGTTTTA